>NQIM01000169.1:1903-76674 GCA_003426235.1 Xylaria polymorpha | reverse complement strand
CCGATTTCTTCCATTCTTCTAAGTCAATAACCCCCAGTTCAAAACCAGTACACCAGGCCGCCCAGGCGGAGCTCAAAATTACCGCCGCCTCAACTACCCCTCACACCGAGGAAGGCTGTCAACCTCAAGAGCCAGACTCCGAGGAGCTGCAATCCAACGGCAGTCTGGCACTCAAAAGTGGAACTCGGGCGTATGCCCGAGTGATGGACGTCAAGCGGTTGATCCAAAACATTCGCGACGGCCGACACAATAGCCATTCATACATAGCACGGAGGACCTTGACTAATTCCGAATTTTTATTGCTGCTCGAGTATATAAATAGCGAGAATTGCGCCAAGAGCGATCCGAAACTCAAGCCATACTTCGACGAGGAATTGCGGTAGGTCTAGAGCAGAGCTTGGTGGCGTCCAGCTAACGGGTGCAATGGTAGATACGAATATACGCCCTCCAGGAAGGAGTTTCTCATCCGCATGCCTTCATTCATGCATGATGGATTAGCAGAAGAAATAGGACTAGATATAGGTGCCTGGCTGAGAAATATACAGAATGGCTCCATATGTTCTGACAAAAAGACCATTAACATCGCAGAGAGCATAGGTGCGTTGGGGACAGCTAATATGACGCTCCCAGTGACAACTACGCCCACTGGCACGAAAGGAGCCGACAAAGCATACCAACATTCACAATGTAGTTTTCCTGGTCTGGTCATCGAGGTTGCATGGTCTCAGAGACAGCTAAACTTATCGCAACTCGCCGAGGATTATATCATAGGTTCCGGCGGCGAAATCGGGACCGTCGTCGGGATTAATATTCATGATATATACGAAGAAAGTAAAGGAAAAGAACTGGATAATGAACTCACTAAAGCTACCGCTACTTTCACTGTCTGGAAAGCCGAGTGTACTAGCTCGGGTAGCGGTACAGGAGTTACAATGAGATGTGTTGTCCAAGATAAAGTCAATCCCCCCCCCCCCCTCATTAGCAGCATCAATGAGTGTAAATGGCTAACTTGGAAAACATAGGAATGGCGACTTCCGGGTGGCAAGGTGAACGAGTCTGTGGCGCTGGAGCTAACTTTGCAAGACTTCGTCTGTAGCAAGCTAGTATGTTCCTTTGAAAATATTGAGAACCCACGGCTCTCGATACCGTCGAAGGCACTCTGCAGGCATTACGATCTAGCGAAGACAAACCACTTGAAGGAAAGTGGCACGACACAGAGGAGAAGAAACGGCAGGAACGGAGGAAGAGGAGGATGAAGCAGGACTCCTACACAACAAGACCAAGTCTAAGAAAATGATCAGATTCCATCGCAGAGAAGGAGGCGAGATTCTATTATCTGAAGTGCTAGGAATACTATTCAGCAGTTCACGAGATCTGGGCCCAACACAAGTGGGAGTGAAACTGCTGATGGTAGTATTCGGAGTCGATTACCCAGATCCACCAGACAGGTAGGAACACCCACACAAAGTGATGCTCAAGGCAGTGGTTCTCGAAGTTATATGGGGCCACAGACGAGATCCAGAAGACTCATTGAGCAGAGTAGTGGTTAAGCTAGTACAGCTACAGAAAATATATTAAAATGCCACGGGCGGTTCCATCAATATGCACGTAATGTCATGTTTGCCTGTAAACCGGAAGTCACCTGCTGCTCTTCAACATGTCTGAGGTGACTATTGTATGTTATGCCACCGCTTAAAAGTCCAGGAACAGAAATTGAAGTTCTTAAGCAAGTAAGTATTGGCGTTGTGGAAGAGATGCATCTAATGAAGGACGTGTCGTTGTCGAGGTAATACCTACTGTACGTGACATATTGGCCTACCATGCTCGGCGTCAGACGCAGTAGCAAAAGCTGCAGGAGCCCTACTTGTGTTTTAGTTCCAATACTTTTGCAAGCCACCCAATGTTTGGCAATTGGGATAACAAGATCCGTAAGATGCCGTATTAGTTACTTATTTCTGTTGCCTGGCCACGTAGAGGGCATAGTATATAAGTGACATCGCCATTCGTAACGTTAGTATGGGACTATTGTGGGTAGTAATTACTAAGTATGTAGTGTCCTACGGGACAAGAGGGCAATTATGATTGGGGCGTATGGGTTCCCTGCCCCCCCTAGAGGCGCGATAATAAGACTAGGCACTTGTCACATGGAAGTATTACGAGAGAAACTGGATGCCCCTTGAGTTTAGGGGCAAGGAAGCCTTCTTTTCCAGGTACTACCGGCCACACAGGCTTTTTATCGCTACTAGGAGGTACGCTTATGGACGACGGGCAGCACTGTCCGCTGCCCCTTTACGCTGTATCACACGAACAAACCCGAGGGTTTGGGACACCCGATATTATGTAATTTATCATATGAGCGCGGCAAACTGCCTAGATCAATCAGATCAGCTCTTCCGATCTGATCTGATTGATCCCGATCTTCTGAGACAAGTTGCGAAGGTCGGCAACATTAGGCAAGGCTATTTAAACATAAAAGCTAAGGTTTGCCCACTTAGTAGAAGGGAGGCCAAAAATCTACATAGCCCCCTTAGGTGCATAGTTAATTATTACACATAATTAAATATCATTCCAAGCCCTTATCCAAAGCCCTTGTTACACGCTGCGTACATACAACAAAAAAGCCTTTTGATTTATTTATTCGTAACTCATTCGCCAAAAACGAAGGAAAAGGAGGTTTACGACTAAGATCCACCTCCACTGCCAGCGGCACTGCGGTAGATACGTCAACAGTGGCTCTTAATCGTCATCTGAAGGGCCTGAATTTATTATTTCGGTCCCGAGTGTTGGGTCCAGCTCCGACGCTAGCAAATCCACCAAAGAGCGATCGCGAGAAGCGGCCACCAGTAAGGAGGCAAGGCAGGGAGGTGAGGTAAGGAGATGAGGTAAGGAGGCTTCCACAAAAGCTATGAATGTGATAAGTTGCTAACATCAGCCGGTGCTAATTGTGATGTCTTCTTACCGCATGATCGATTGTTGCACAATTTTCGGAAAAAGTGACTCGTTGCACGGCATCTATGCATATGTGTTTAGCACAGCCTCAGGTCCGAAAACCTTGTCATGTATCCGACGTCATCAACAGCATTGACTTGCGTATCGAAAGGGAAGTTTTGTAACACCCGTTCGAGATTATCCTTACCACGGCTAAGGCCAAGTGCCAAAGCCTGCCGGCCCTCCGGCAGGACATACAGTTCAAGGGCAATGACCATTGGTTGGCGAGGGTCACGAGACCTGCAAGAAGAGCCTCGACCGGAGGCAGCCGGAGAGGGGTACGCCAAGGCACGGGCCCTAAGGCATGTCTATAAATAAAGGGCAAAGGGCGAGGTTACATCGAAGGATGGATTAAGAACAACGCAAGCACAGGCGCAAGACTCATCAGCCTCCAAGTCGGCCTATAGGTGCAGGTAAAATTTGTCCGAGCGGATTGTCGTGGAGGCAGTCATCGAGTATTTACATGAAAGAGAAATACAAGGTAACACTTATCGTGAGTGGAGGGAGGTTGGTTGAAAAGAAACAGAAAAAATATTCTTAAAAACAACTATAACTTAATATCGGTGTCATTATTCGTTTGTTCAGCTTAGCACTGTTTATAATAAAAGCTTTAAAGGTTTATTTTAGCATTTTGTCGGTCGAAAAGTGGTCTGAAATGGCCACAGCAAATGGGTCAGCATGTACTTATCTCCATGTTCTATTTGCCATCATAATGAAATCAAGGTCGGATCGTTTTGAAAGGGGGGCTCTGCTGTCTGTGCTCTGTATTCTTCCACTGCTGTACGTATTGATCGAGGTGACTAAGCTAATTCCTCTCAATCACATCATGTTCGAGATCTTCATATAGATCTTCACCAATCATGATCTAAATAAACGTCGAACCAAGGGAAAACAAATCCCCCTTTAACGTTGCGGGCATGTTAGGTTTCCAATTGGGCTTCAGAACGCGGTACCTGACGCCAGCACAGACTAGCGGTCGAGATCTATCAAGAGACGAGCGGCTGAAATCGATGATATTTAGAGCAAGGTTCTCGTTGAGGAGGAAATTGTGCGGCCCGACATCACAGTGGATCACTACTAAAGAGTGCGGAAGCTCGACGGCCTCGGCGGCTTCCAGCCACCAAGAAATCTTCTGTCCTAGTGAGATCTCACGGAGGTTAGGCTTGACCTAACCCCGTAAAGACCTTTTCTCCATGCACTCTATTGTCTATTACTAATAAAATACTCCATTCCCAGTCTTGTTTCCGTGGGCCGGCGTATCCGCGTAAAGTGTGCCGAGTGCCGCAGTTAGTGCGGCATTCTCGGTATAACTCCGTAGTAGACAGCAACATAGTCTCAATGACAGCGTGACAGAGAGCGCCGTTCAATATAAATAGAGGGATGTGATCCCAATATTTAGCCTCAGTAATATCCAACAACCACTACTGTTCCTACAAGTCGTATTACTTGCGAGTTTCACTACAATGACGGCTGTTCCCTCATTCAGCACACCGGCTGGTGCCACCGCCCAGGTGTATATCATAAACACAGATGTCTACCTAGCTGGGCTTCCTGTCGCCGCCTTATTGTCCCCCAGTGTTGATGGATTTGAAATGTTCCGGCCCTTGGCATCGTGGTCTTTCTTGGTTCAGAGTTCGAAAGGCGAGAAGGTGCTGTTTGATCTGTCGATACCGCCAGACACTACCACCTACCCCCCGGCTATATTGGAGATGGTTACTGCGGCTTCGGCTCCTGTGTCGGTCGAAGGGACGAACCATGTTGCAGATATTCTCAAAGGAAACGGTATAGACCCCGCGGATATAGGTAGTGTTATTTGGAGGTAAGCAAGCTAGTTCAATCTTTAGTATTTGGATTATTCATCACCGACTCTGCTCAGTCATCATCATTTCGATCACATCGGCGATATCACGACTTTTCCAAAATCAACAGAGCTAGTTGTCGGGCCAGGTTTCAAAGATGAATACCTACCAGCATACCCGACTAAGCCAGATGCTTTGTTGGAAGAACGTTATTTCGAGTGAGTCTTATCATAAGCGCAAGAGGTGCACTTGCTTATACTCATCATAGAGGCCGGACTCTACGAGAGGTCAACTTTTCTGACCCGGTTCGATCATCGACCATTGGGGCGCTCCAGGCGTACGATTTCTTTGGGGATGGCTCGTTCTATCTTCTCAACACGCCAGGTCACACTGTCGGGCATCTCTCTGGCCTCGCCCGCACAACTAGTAATCCGGATACGTTCATCTTCATGGGTGGCGACGTTTGCCATCACAGCGGGGAGATTCGGCCATCCCCTCATCTTCCAATCCCAGCAAACGTCCACTTCCCTCTCCCTGACTCTCTTCGAGCTCGAATCTCTGTCTGTCCTGGAGCAGAACAGTTCCACGCAGTGAACCATAAGCGCGGTCGCAGAGCGGACGAACCTTTCTTTGATCCTGTCCTTGCGGTCGACATTCCACAGGCGATGCAGTCGATCAAAGACACGCAGTTGGCAGACGCGCAGAGTAATGTATTCTTTATATTTGCCCACGATATGGAAATCCAGGGAATCGTGGATTTTTTCCCACGCTCAGCGAATGCTTGGAATAAAAAGGGATGGAGGGAGAAGGCTTTGTGGAAGTTCTTGGCAGATCTTACCCTGGCTGCTGCCTCTGTTGGCCAGTAGGTTTTGCTACCTTTGTATCTTGGCCCAATCGGTCTCGTACATAGTGGTGTGGCGTATTGCAAATTCATTGTGGCTGTGAGATATTCCAGTCCCACACTCTCTGTAGCTGCTGGTGAGCCAAACAGTCCGACTTGCACTGTCCCAGCGTTGCAGCCACGTGTGTTGCCCCGAGGTGGCTCGTGTCGCGTCCGTGGTTAGTATTAGGAGCTGGTTTCAAGCTTTCGATCTCCTCGGCCGATAATCCCTCTCTGGCATTCACTTGTAAGAGTCTGTAGGAGTCGAGGTCGGGATATAAAGTAAGGAAGCAATTTATATTGTCCAGTGCGCCGTTTGGAAAGAGGTGGCAGCTGTACTAAACCACATTCTCATAATCCCAAAATTATCTTCGAGACTCTGTAGCGAGGAACAGCGTTCTCGTCCTCCTGTTGAACTCTTGAAATGGCAGTTTCATAGCTGAATGATTGTTGGTGCAGCCTACCTAATGCCAAGCAGTGGGGAGGTGGCGATTATACCAATCGACGCCGACGAGCAGCGTCAGTTATGCAGCGGAACTGCAAGTAAAGTCATAATAGCTGGCAAAGTTGTCATATTTCTGCCATTAATTGCTAGTACTACTACTGTACTGTCCCTCTCCAAAACGGGCTAGATTAAAAGCAGCCTGGGCTGGGGAGATGTGTACTTGAACGGAGCACTCGGCATAAAATCATGTATGTTGAGGCCTTCCTATCCTACTTGCATTGCCGTATCTGAACACGATTGTCAGATAACTCTGCAGAGTGGTGTTACAGATAACACGACACCATTTTAGAAGCTTAAAGACGATAAAACTATTAGAAATCCGGGCTTCGTAAGGAGAGAGCAGATACTGGAGAGTGAAAACATAAGAATCGCGAGGCTGGTGGCTGAAACGCCGACCTGCCATTTATTGGACCGGGGCGGAGGCGTTCGTCAATATTATCAAACGAAAAAGAAATATGCACATCGCGCGCTCGATTCTCGTGTCGAAACGATTAATGTGCCAATTGGCTGGAAAGATTATTGGGGAGATACCAGTTTAATGATATCCAACGCAAAATGCCTAGCCCGAAGACCGAGATGTGACCTTGATCTCTTTACACAATCCCTGTAATTACCTAAGTTGGTAGTTCAGCATGTAGGTTTTGAGTTGATTTTACAAAATGGAAAATATGTAGGTGCAGTTAACCGCTGCTTGTTGCACAATTCCATAACGCAATGCAAATAGGCACGAGCGTCTGATGCGACTGTTACTTGAATTTATCTCGCCAATCTTGCATCTGGATAGTTGTAATATGTACCTGGTCAAGCGACTCATTTAATGAATGGTACCAGAAGCGCCGTGGCTGGCTGCGTGCAGGAATTGCACCTTAGGATTGACGCCTTTTAAGATCCCAATCTCCCAGCTCTGGACATTTGACAGAGAGATTTGCCGTTGCCCATTAGGTACCATCCTTCTTTTCCCTCCGTAAACCTCCCTGCATCAATGATCCAGTTGCAACTTTCGAGTCTTCCTATACCTCGTCCCGTCGATTTGATAGTTGGCAACACAGATCATTGACTATAAACATGACACTTCCCACTTTGCCCCCGTCATGGTCTGCTCCTACTACTTGCGTTGACCCGACAGATATTTGGGCAGTTGTCGTTTCGCGTGATCCAGGTACGAACTGGTTCCGATATTTTTTTGGCGTACCAGCTTCTACCCCCACTGGCGATTGCCTCCCACCTTATTACGATGTTTCGACCCCTTATATCGGGCAAACTTGTCCGCCAGGCTACAGCAGTGTTGATGCTTCAGCGACAACATACTCTGAGTTAGAGGTGATGTCCATTTATTGCTGTCCAGGGTAAGCTCCATACGAAGAAGATGAATACCTGCTGATATTCATGGGCTGTAGAACATATTATAGCTTTGAAGCAACCGGCTCTCCAGGTTGTCAATCGGGATTTGGTAACGAGGAATTTATTGCAACCTCGACCAACCCTTTCAATGGCCAATTGGGGATAGTGACATTATCGGCTCTGTCCGGTTACTCGCTCACTGCATATGGCATCACTCTAGTTTCTGTGAGTCTCTGTTATATTTTTTTAGGGACTATCACTGATTGTGAAATCATTAGACAAGCTTCCTGCCGCCCCCGAAAACCTCTTCTTCAAGTTATCATACTGTTACTATATAACAAGGGCTTTGGATAAAGGCTTGGAATAATATTCAATTACGTGTAATAATCAACTATACACCTAAGGGGGCCATGTAGATCTCTCGCCTCCCTTCTACTAGGTGGGCAAACCTCAGCCTTTATGTCTAAATAGCCTCGCCTAATGTTGCCGACCTTCGCAACTTGTTTCAGAAGATCGGGATCAATCAGATCAGATCGGAAGAGCTGATCTGATTGATCTAGGCAGTTTGCCGCGCTCATATGATAAATTACATGATATCGGGTGTCCCAAACCCTCGGGTTTGTTCGTGTGACATACTAGCAACTCGGCTGCACCAACCCCAACCGAGACCAATAAAGTCGAGACCAATACACCGGCACCCTCCATAAGCTCTACTCGTTTCTCCGCAGGAGCAGTCGCCGGCATTGGTGTCGGCGCAGGATTAGGAACTATCCTACTAGCCTTAGCAGGTTGGCTTATGTATCGAAGGCGCGCGAGGAAACTGCTTGGTGACCCGGCCACGCTGAATAACGAAGAGCGGTATTATGAACCAAAGACGACTACATCTCTAGGCATTCAGCCGCCGGGCAACGACCACGGAAGCCAAGGTACCTTTTTCCACCCTCAGGACATAGGTTTCTCGCCCTCGCCTACCGCTGCGCAAGGTCGACCCCCTTCTGAGCTCCCGCCGTGAGCCAAGTGTTGATATAGGTTAGCCCCAGGCACGAATGGAGAGCAAGAAACACCTCGTCAAGATGGCCTGGGGAATTATTACAAGTCCTAGTATCAACACGAGGCACAACCCACAACATGTCGCAAGGCCAGGTAAAGGGGAAATAGTTATCGGAATATTAATCTCACTGGCTGTTCATTCGTTTTCAATAATTTTGTTGGATTCTATTCAGTTTCTTGTAGTTAATAAGTTGCCAATCGAAGATTATCCGAATTACCCTCCCATTATTGTCGGTTAGCATCAATTGTATAGTAGTACCCCGGGCTTCGTAACTTAACTCACAATGATCTCCTCGGATTCAAAGTGTGTTTCTTTCCTGGGGGTTAGTCCTGAGTTTTGAAGTAAAGCTGCTAAACTCAACGGAACACCACCTCGGTGACCACATCACATGGGCATACACCTATCATTCGAAGACGTTTTCTAGACTAGACATATTTATACAAAGCGTATAAAAGAGTACGCACGGGGAGTATAATGAGGAAATCCGAAAGGGGTGCATGTGGTTGTCACGCGAGCAAGACCATTGCCACTGCCTGCTGGCCTTACTAGCCCTATCTGGCCGGGCAAGACATACATACAGGAGATCTATGGCAATTGGGCAAGCCTCCTGCAAAGAGGCAGGGTAGCATCAAAGGATGGAAAGAGAAAACATGGACCCTTTATTAATTGAACTGACACTGTTCCAAGCCCTTGTCACAGTGATGTAAGCACCTACCACTCCATCGTATTCAAGCTGAGTCGAACACAAGTGCTGAATCAACAGCCATGAATTCAGGTAGTTCCCCCCTTTGATAGATGGGGGCAGTCGTAACTGCGCCACAGCTAGTTAGGTACACACGATTTCTCCATCCCCACGCATCCCCTTCATATTCTTCACTAGAGCATCGCATTTCAAGTGCAATACCGTTACTAAATAGTTAACATAATGGTCGCCATGAATTGTATTTCAACATACCGAAATAAAACCCATATAAAATATAAAAAATTAAAAATTAAAAATTATAGGTACGGCTGAGTGGCTCGTCTGGGTGGCTGTGCCCACACTGGCTGCTATGCCACTTGCAATGACACTGGCAAGTCCTGGCAACTGCCCCATCGAAAGCTGAGATTAAAAAGGAGTGGATTGGCGCCGCAGGCGGTTGCCATGGCCACAATCGAATCTACAAGGCTTATCTACACTACGAGTATCTACCAAGTTAGCACTTATTTCAACTTCGTGACTTTTGTGACCTAGGTATAAAAAGCCCTACCCTGGATATGCTAACAGGAGTGACATCATTATATCCTTTTCACTTAGTATAAATATCATGTGGCTCTATGTAGTCTGGATAATGCTAAGGACTTGTAGTCGAGGCAAAATTAAGTGAGAACAGAAGTACCTGGTAGAATTTGCAATTTCATTGGCCACTTTACCCCTGTCTAATGTTCTTGGCAAGTCACGAAGTTGAAATAAGTGCCAAAGGGATAGCTGAAGCGATCAGTACCTAGGATATTGGAACAAGACGATATGATTGGGTAGTAAAGTCGTAAGAGTTGTTAAATAACACTTGACGATGAGAAATATAATATTACTTACTGTATTACTAATCTTTTACTTTGGATATGCTTAGAAATACATTGTATTACACTAGGTTGGGAGACTGCGACGCTTATTACTGTACATGGGTTGCGGCATTCGGCATAGAAAGTCGACGCTCGGCACTCGGCCCATTGAAGTTGACGGCGGTAAAATGTATAGTCATCCTCGACGCAAATTATTTGCACTTACACGGCGAAGAAAACGCGGCTTTCAGTATAATATTCTTTCCCGACGACTTTTCCCGATTGGAGATTAGCACAGATGCCTGCTCCAGACCGTGCAAGGGTTGTTTGTACCAACTGCCATTCCCGAAAGGTAATCCTCCTTCTTGCACCCCAGTGCTCAAACTGCAGACGAGGGACTGAAGGACTTCGTTAGATAAAGTGTGACTTGCAAACAAGCTCAAGCGGCGTGTGTAGACATTGTCGCAAAACACAACAGTCATGCATGTTCGTGCATACCTTCGTCTGATCTAGTTGGTGATTAGTAAGGAGATGCTGACAGTATCATCAGCCGGCGAGTTGGTGTTCGAAAAACCGTGTCGCCAGAGCGCGACTACGAGGACCCAGGTCGCCTTCGAGCCAGTACTTACCAGCCTCCAACTTAGAAGTACTTTCTCCTGGCACGATTGACTCACGTCCAGAAGCTACACCCCCTGATGGTAGCAACACCCCGAGCTCACAAAACAATAGTTTTGTCACTCGTTGCTCTAATTCTTACTATGGAGAATGTAGCGATATCGCTGTAGTGGAAGAAGCCCCTCCCACTGCTTCGTCGCATTTACAAGAGGCGGTTCTTAAATCAATTCAACCCGACTCGACTCCGCGCCCCGTACTTATAAGGGCATGGACAGACGCATATTCGAAGTTCGTATTCCACTATTGTCCAGTTCTCGATGAGAAAGATCTAGATGGGTCGAACGCATCTACTACCCTCGGGAAGGCCATTCGCTTAGTAGGAAATTTGGTGCGGCGTAACCCTGGGGGCCCTAAACTCGCCAATGACTTATTTGAAGAGGTAAAGCTATTGATATGTCTGAATCATGATAAAGATACGGCACACGCTCTCAAAGCTATCTGCCTTCTTTCGCTATGGAGCGTCAAACCTTCCAATCCAATTACCCTGGATGGGCCCTGGCATTGGATAGCGGTAGCAGTTCGGTTGGCACTTCAGGTGGGACTTCACCGAGAATGCACTTATTTAAGTCGACCTGATGCGAAATGTCTTCGCAGGATCTTTTGGACACTCCATGTTTGTGACCCAATATCAACAGTAGAGACCATTTCTTAGCTTTGCTAACACCTGTTATAAGAACAGTGATGCCCTCGAAGCTGCTTGCTGGTGCGTGCGTGGATTTCTGTTTCGACTTGTGGCAGATTTTAGTCACTTATGTGCTCCCGAAGAGCAGCCTGTTCATTGAGATAACAGCCGCTGACTCTGCTGTCGTGCTAGGAACCGTCCTCCATCACTCAGGTGCAATGACTTCGATGTAAAACTACCAACCCGGGATGACTTCGACGTCCCCGGTCTCTATTCCCTCGTTTTCGTCCAAAGCTCAAAGCTTTGCACTATTATTAGTCGCATATCCGAGCGTCACAGAGATAGGCAACCACTAGAAATCCAAGAATTCTTGAGAATCGAGGCGTTATTATGCGATTGGGTGACCAATCTTCCAGAAGAGCTGAAGTTGTTCGATGAGACCGGCAAAAGGAAAAGCTACTGCCGGCCGGTTTCTGAGCTATTGATTCAATATTTCGCCGCGATCATTCTGAGTGAATTCCTCAGATGTAGAGATAGGGGCGGACCACGTAGAGTATCAGTTGCATCACTATTGTCGGCATCGTGTGCGGCCGCACTATACGAGGAGATTGATTGCCGAGACGAAGCAATACTTCTTCCTCATCATAACGGCTTTTATTGCCTGGCGCTGGCACTTCCGCTCATCCACCATATACCCCAATCTCCGGAGAAACGAACTGTACGCCAACGAGATCTGGGAATCCTTCGATCTATTCTCAGGGGAATGGATGGTAGATATGGTGACGCGAAGTGGGCTATTGCGGTGATGGAAAAACTCATGACTAGCATTGATAGGGCGTCTGATCCCCAGCGTCCGCGGATTAATGAGCGCCTGGAGCCATGTGCTCTCGCTAGTCAGCTGTTTCCATTCCCTAACGAGTTTTGCGACAACATGGCACTATTGGAACAAACAATGGAGCCGATTGCTGAGTTCCCAATTGAAAATCTCGATCCCTTGCAGGATTGGTCAATCGACAACGGTACATTTGATTACACCTGGCTTGATCTATTCAGATTCGACATTGCGGATATGAATAGGAACTTTGAGAGCGGCGACAATTGAATCTTTTATGCCCATTTTGATGCCTATACTACCAGAGGTTAGTGTAGTGAGACATCCCGTCTCGATATTGTATATCTAGTTTAGGCTATAGTTATCGGTATTTTATATAAAACCAAGAGAATGACGGTAAGCGAAACGTATTGAAATTAAAAAGCTAGAATATCGGCTACTTTTCTTAGCCTGACGAATACGCGGTTCGGTTTTCGTGCAATTCCTTCCGTCGCGTCATTGTTAGCAAGCGCGTCGGGAATCTCTAGGAATTGAAGGCGCAAGATAAGCAGAGCTATCACGGTGCGGAACTTTATCTGTGATAGTTTCTTCCCCCAACAACCCCGTACGCCGAGCCCAAATGCCAGCCAGCTGCGGCCCGGCGGCGCCGCGAAACTCCACGTCTCTATCCATATCGCCGGTATGGACATGCCAGCATTCCGCGTTGGAGCCCGCAGGTCCTGCGTCTCATCTCAGTGTTCATTGAATTTGGCCGCCCGAGCGGGGGGGCTTCTTTCTGGTGCTGAGGAAGGCAGCCAAGGCGAGAGAGAACCAGGTCTGTCAGGTACGAGGATGAACTGGCGGCCTTTAGGTATACGGTGGCCTATGACTGTAGTAAATTATCACAGATCGCCTCGCGCGTCAAAGGTACAGCACTGAAGCGCAGTGTCTCCTGAATGCATCAAGGTACGGGAACCGCGCCCGGCACAGCTCCTCGGTGGTTTGGGTTGGGGGGGAGTCAGGTGCGATAGCTTGCGGCAGCGAGGCGTATAGGGACTACATAGGTGGTTTGCTTGATGCGAAGACGAGTATTACGGGATTACGGACGCAGCATTATATAGGTGGCTAAATGTTGAAAGGCAGTGAATCGGGTAGTAGCTGAGGCTTCTTTGAGATCACAATGATCAAGCGCGCATGCTCCCAGCGTGTTTTCAGGCGCCCTCTTAGTGTAAGACGCCTATACCCATGGACGTAGGGGCGGAAATAGCAACATTGGTGCGCTGCAAAAAAAAACAAAAAACAGTGGCGCTGGGCGTAATGTAATTATCATTAGGTACACATAGTATTAGTTACCTTGACCTCATGGGGATAGAACCTACTTAAATAGGTCTAACTCACCCTGTCAGCACTCATCAATCACCTAGCCTCAGACGTCGCAATCCGCCTACCACCCTATAGAATAACAGATAAGCTGCACAACTGAATGTTTTATAAACTTATACAATATTTATTATGAATTAACAATAATAGAATAGTATAAAACGAAAATAAAATAACATATGCAATAGCTTTAACGCGTTTTGTAGTTTAAACCTGCTGTTTCACCTAATCTAGTAAATGCCCTACCTCGACGTCCTCCTCAGTTGGGGGCTGGATTTTGATAAGAACCCAAACCCCGCACCTGCAACGGGCGTAGAATCTCACCTACGATGAGGCTCTTAAGTAAGCCTTGATTATGATTTTTTTACTGTGGAAAATTCCAACAGATTTAGAGCTTCACGAAGAGCCAAGTTCCCAATGGATCCTTTAACTGCTGTTTCGTTGGCTGCCGCCATTGTGCAGTTCACGGACTATGGCGTTCGACTTCTGTCTGATGGTGTAGAGACATATAAATCTGTCTCTGGAATGACATCCGAAGTCGTGGAGCTTACAACTATCGCCGAAGATCTGGAACAGCTAAGTCGATCCATTCAAGAAAAGTCGGCCCAGCTATCTGATCCAATATTAAAACCTATGCGCGAATCTGAGCAGAACTTGCTTCGATTGTGCGGTGTATGCCAGAAATTGAGCACTGAGCTGGCCACTGCCGTTTCCCGCTTACGAACGCATAGCACGGAGAGACTCGAGCTCGCCGTCGAAAGCTTCGGCGTCGCTGTGAGGAAATTCTGGTCTCGAGAGCGCATAATGAATCTACGCAATCAAATTTCCGACGTCAGACAGCAAATGATGATGGCGATGATGGTCTTTCTATGGTAACACTTCCTATGCCTTTTCCCTTGAATTAGCCTTGCCATAGACAGCAAAGCTAACTGGTGGGTAAGGGAAGAATCGAAGCTAGGGGCAGATGATCAAGCCCAGCTCTTATGCCGACAGACGGATATGATCGGTACTCTCGCTCGTATCGATGAGAACACCCGTACCATGAGCCAGACATTAGCCCAGTTTAGTATGTATCTTGTGCAGCAAATGTATTCGTGGTTTTGCAGGTGCCGAGAGGCTAGAGAACTTGATTGCAGGAGTTAAACATTCTATATTTCCCGCCCTATACTCTCTGTGTACCAATTATACAAGAAATATCCCACTGACCGCATGTATCGCAGTGCAAGGCTCTAGTCAAACGGATTTGAAACAACGAGAAATAATCGAAACCATCTGGTCTTCCTCCTGGAATCCAGAACAACCAATCCAAAACAGACATCGGCATGATGAGTTCCCGGATGATGATTCAAATACTAATGACTCTGCTCAGCGTATACCATAAGCAAAGCAAAGCAAAAACGCGCTTTACTTAGCTTTGCTTGACTTTGAGCTAATAAATTAGCTTTTTTTTTGCTTGAGGCAAATCTATTACTTGACTTAACTCAATTAATTAATAAGTAAATTAAGTAAGTGGGTTCTAATTTTAATAGCTTTTTTAGCCTTAAGTGCCTTTGTATGCCTTAATTGGTTGATTTTTTTATTTATTTTTTTCACTCAAAGTTAAGTCTATATAAACCAGTATATAGCCTTAGGCCAGCGTATACTACAAGCAAAGCAAAGCAAAAAACGCGCTTTATTTAGTTTTGCTTGACTTAAGCTAATAAATCAGCTTTTTTTTTTTTTGCTTAAAAGCAAATCTTTTATTTAATTTAACTAATTAATTAATAAGTAAATTAAGTAAGTGGGGGGTATAGTAGAGGGTATAAAATTAAGGGGGACGCGAGCGAAGCGAGCGCTCGGAGCGGTTATGTGGGGCTGTGGCGTGTGGCGTGTGGAGTGTGGCGTGTGGAGTGTGGCGTGTAGCGTGTAGCGTAGGTAGCAAAGGCTATTGATAAATATAGTACAACATAAACTATAATATAAGTTTTTTATTAAATATACCCTGTAAAAAAATTAGAAAAATTAGCAAAATTACTTACAAATACTTATAAGTAATTGCAAGTAATAAAAATATTTGTTTTGCTTAGGTAAGTAATTTAAAATCGTTGCTTTGCTTTGCTTGGTTAAGTTATTTACAAGTTAAGTTAAGTATTATTTGGCTTGTGGTGTACGCTGCCTTAGGCATTATCAACCAACACAACCAACCGAAGCATTTAGGTCACGTTCCACGTAACCGACCCTTCCATGTCTTTCCGCATCCTCACTCACCCCAATATCAGTCAGTTGTTTGTGCGTTCGTGCTGTCTACAGAGCAAGGGCAAATACGGCAGCGGCCCCGACAAAGCCTACACTAGCGACAACTTGGCCGACGGCAGCCGATCTCTTGACCGTGCGGGATAGAAGACTAGGAGGAAGTTGGTCGGTGGTCGGGGGGCCGGTCCAGTTGGGGTTCGCCGCCTGGGCAATACCCGCACAGATCATGGTAGTAGCGGCGGCCATCTCTGTCGGACATAATTACACCAAGTCAATATTAATGTAATTACCTACATCAAGCACACTAATAATATGCGGGTGTAGGTAGTGAGATGGGCTCATTTTTTTTCATTAAAACATACGGTCTAGTTCTTTATCGGTGGTGCATTTCGCGTAAATGCACGGCGTAGAAACGTTGAAGATGGCGTGGGCTTGGTCGCACTGGCACGTGTAGTCGGTGACGCCGCATCCGACCGCCTTGTAGCCGTCTGCGAGGCAGCCCTGCGCGCACGGCGGGATCTTGGCCGCTAGCTGGTCGCTGGTGATCGCGACGACCAGCGCCGCGAAGAGAGAAAAGGTGATGGTCGTGAACTGCATCTTCGTATTTGGCGAAAGGAGCGTTGTAATAATAGCGGATGTTCTTTGAAGTGTGAAGAACCTACTTGTAGGATTACTGTATGCTTTTGCGTATGAAGTGAAGGAAGTGAAGTTGAGAGAAGGAGTGATTCATCGATAGCCAGAACCTTCCTGGCGATGTCCATCATTTATATCCTACTTTACTTTACGTACAGGCTTGAGTTGAATGGCCCTTAGTTATCCATATTCCCAAGGGAGCCTTTGAAGCCACATTAGTCGCAGACACATAGTCACACGAACGGTTGACTAGTATGTGCTTGGATGACAAAATGTCGGTGGCGCTCTTCATTGGTATTATACCTAGTGGTGAAAAGAGGTTATGTCTTCAAGCCTTGACATGACGTAGCGTCCGGGGTACTTCGAATCAGCCGCGGGGTTGTCTGCAGCAGCTTGAGGATGGCGAAGCTGATTCTTAGTCTTTAATTGGATGAAAATGAGCAGCTGAAAACTTGACACAGTTAGTGCTAAATTCCCAGGGGAATGACTGGTATCGCTACATCAATGATGAGACTAAAAACGGGGGACATGATTGGTTTAAATACTTTTATGGTGAGGAGCCATCCTATAGACTTCTACCCATACCTGACCCTAAGTCGTGAACTATGAGCCTGTTTCGGGATCTCATATACACAGAAGAATGCCTAAAATGTGATAATGAAGATTGCGTTGGCGACGTTCGGCTTATTAGAGATATTTCATCCTCGCCGAATGAATGGCCGATCAGGGAGTTGGCTTTGCCGTGGTGACTTTGATGATTTGTGCTTAGGAGGGCGGCTTGGTCTAGAAATTTGGTATCTCAAACCGAGACTGGTGTATGATACACACAACGACCACTCCAAGTTGTGCTAATGTCCAAATGAACTTCATTTTGAAATTGAGGGTCGCATCAAACCAGACATAGGCTCGTCTATCACCAGGACAATTGGTCTAGCGGCTAGTTCAACACCTATGCTAACTCTTGCGTTGGCCTCTGGAGATAGAATATGGAACCTGATCACCACTATGGTGAATACGTCTTTCATGGGTTCATCCACTTGGGAGATGAATGAGAGCGACGTGTAAAATAGCCCAACGAACCGTCATATACCCTAAGCTAAGCTAGGCAGGGGTCCCACGGGCACTGCCCTCACGGGTACCCAACACCAAAAAAAACGCCCTTAATTATTTAAAACTATTTAAATTTATTATTTAATTAAAAATATTTTTAAAAGTTTAAAAAACTAGCTTTTGCTATTAAATTTTTTATTTTAAATTATAAAGTTTTTTAGCTTTGCTAAAATAATTTTTATATTAGTTAATAAGGTTATTATTACTATAGTAGTTGTTTAATCTAGTTTTAATAGTAGTATTAAATATATAAAACTTTTAATTATTAAAATTAAACAATTTTAATTAATTAATAATTAATTAAATTAATTATATATAAAGTTATATTTTTACGTTTATGCGCGCTATATTAAATAGGTGTGGGTGGAGAATCTACTTAATAGGGCCATTATTTCCACCCCTTAAATCTGACAATTGGGCATAAGTAAGTACCTAAACCTCTATGCTTAAGGTTCTTTTATATACATCTTTATTATACCCATACACTGTTTTATGATATAGCGAGCTGTTATATAGCGCCATAAATATAGAAGGTAGGTAGGTATTGCTAAGACTCGCCAAAACACCCAAATGGATGGCTGATTGGCGGAAATCTTAACACGGGACATACAAAAGGGAATAAAACTAATAGAGGTTAATACTAGAGGCTACTGCCAAAAGTGGTTGCTTACAGCTCGGTGGCGTTCCTTACGAGTGTTACTTGGGGGCCGCGAAGAGCAATCGTACTGTATAGCGAGCGCCGTATTCTACGCAATCGCCAAGCGACAAGCAGTCGCATGACGGCGGCTGGGAACCAAGCAGGCGGGATCGCGGACTCGGAATAAGAACGGTGGTTCGAGGTATTTGAAATGGAGCGAGTGACGTAAGTGTAGTAGGTAGCTAGAGGATATTCATGTACTTATATTTACCATATTGCCAACCTACTCCGAAATAGCTACATGCTGTAATAAGCTAACTACCTAGTCACCACTTCTTTTATTTTTGATCGTTTAACTAGATTCTAGCTCGATCAGCAGAGTTCCTCAGATATCACAGAAAGTTGCATGTAGAAGTGGAGGGTTTTGTCCATCTTTACACGCAAGGGCAAGTGATGGCATATCCTAGGCACCCATTTCAAGACTTATTTCTTAACATATATAGTTGGAGAAAGAAGAAAACCACCGCTCGGTGGGTTCCGTGTTATCGGTATCCATGCACGATTGTCTTCGGTAGGTATAATAGTTCTTTTATGCCACTCTGACAGTTGATCGCATTCTGTATAGTATTCATGTTTGATTCATGTTGCCGATGCAGTAGTGAAGTAGAATTGTTTAAGAGGAAGATGTAGGGTCTCTCTCGGTATAGGTCTTTTAGATTAGGTAGGTGGATTACGATATGTAGTGTACTGTACACGACAAGGATTATGCATGATCTTATCTATTGTGTTGTTGACATTTCACGAGGCCAGCCCGGAGATTCTGTAATTAACGGGGCCTACATGTAGGATATTGTCGCGATTATAGCAAATAATCCGCCGTGATCGGGGCCCCTCAGTCTTTAATATATAATATTGGCTTCTCGGTTGGAATTTAGGATTGCCTTAGTACCACTTGCAAGAAGAACGCCCCCAACCCCCAACCCCCCCCCCAACTCTTCCTATCTCCCCTACTCAGTCTCTAGCTCTATATACAGTAGTAAATACCTAAGGTGCGATCGGAGCACATACCTAGACCAGGTCGTGATACCGCGTTGCTAAATTCTTTAGAATTGAGAACGGTCGGCATACTGTTAGTAGACTAGATCATCGCGTACTATTGTCATGATCCACCAATACCTCAATTTCGGTAGCGAGATCCCGGCAAAGCGAGACAACATCGCCAAGAACTAGCTACCGTACTACCTGGCGCTCACCCCACCTTCAACCAATATACCTACAACACCGATTCCGTCTTGTTCTCACAGTAGCCTGCATGACTATACCGAAGCCGCTTTTCTCACTGCCGAATGTAGCGTGGAGTTCCAACAACACGGTCTACCCCCACAAGAGATCTAAATGAGCCATTCCCCACTAACTTGAAGTACCGCGGACTGAAAGGCGTCTTGATGGCCATGAATGAATCTGAGAAAGCTCAAAGTTTGGTTATGAAAAATATGAGCAGATAGCACAACTAAACGAAATATACATAAGGCGTCGTTTGGAACAGGGCAAACGTCACCCGAGCGCTCGATGGTTCCGTCTCCTTGAACACGGTACGTTAGTAAAACTTAGGGCAATAGGTTGCATCGGAGAAGTGGGTGTGTGGCCTACCCGGTTCAAGTGCACCGCATCCTATCACTCCCTGTCAGCAATATTACTGAGACGTTGGAGGTGCCCTGGAATCAACACTAAGACCTTCCCATGAGGGAAAGCTGCCGGGCCAAAACCGGGACTCCAGATAAGCCTATCTCGCCGTCCCGGATCACGTAACATCCTCACTACCATCCACCACCGGTCAAACTACTCGATAGGTTCGGGGACAAAGTGTCATTATCGTAGGGAACCGCTGGGCTTTCCCGAAAAATATCTATATCTAGTAAATGAAGCTTCCGCCGACTTCGTCTCTCTCCCATTAATTATGGGCATTTGTGACGCATTCCTTCGCGCCAAGCCAGTCATTTCAGTTGGTTGTTGTCAAGAAAGATGTCTCCTACGACTGGAGACCTGAGTCAGCAAAATCCCCATGCTCAAGCCTCACTTAGCGAAGAGGTAATAGCAATCGTAACGGTGTTCCAGATTTTTTCTGGGGCGGCATTGGCTCTTCGGCTGTGGACCAGATGGAAGGTTCAGCATCTTCACCTCGGTGCAGACGACTGGGTAATTATAGTCGCTTGGGCCGCTGATCTGGCCCTCGGCACCATAATTGGTTTCCGTATGTGCCCCTTCACGGTATATTGATGTAGGGGTCCTACTGATTTCAACTTTGACAGAGACAAGATATGGCCTTGGCAAGCATATTGCAGACTTGCCCCCAAACATCGACTTCATCACCTCAAACATTCTATTCTACGCCCACCAGCCTATCTACTACATTAGCGTCGCGTTGACAAAGGTCTCAATTATCGTATTCTATTTCAGACTTTTCCCACAGCAATCATATCGAGCTTTCCTATGGGCTATGATGGTTATCGTCATTCTGACGGGTGTGACCACAAGCATTGCAGGCGTCTTCCAATGCAATCCAATCGCGAGAGCGTGGAATGGCGACATTCCAGGCACTTGCTTTAACCAGCCAGCTCTGTTCTTTGCCAACGGTGGTCTGAACATCGCTGAAGATTTAATCCTTTACTTCCTCCCGATCCACATACTCTGGAACATGAATCTACCTTTAAGGCAACGGATCGCCCTTATCGGTATCTTCGTGATCGGTGGTCTTACCATAATCGCAGGAATTGGTGAGTGGTCCCTCGAATAGAATTCTTCCATTTCTTGGTATTTTTGAAACAGACTCATGGCCGAGCCTCGGCCCAGTCTACGAAATTTGCATGCTCTCAAAACTCATTAAGATTTCGCCCTCAAGAGAAGTAGTTACTAAGTTCAGATACTGTAATAGTACGCATACCCAGCCTCAAAGAAGCAATCGTGTCAACCGATACGACCTGTAAGTCTCCATATTACCCACTTGGTGACTCTGTTGAATACTCTAACTAGGATTTTGATAGGGGATCATGTTGGCTCGTCGATTTGGTCGTCGATCGAGTGTAATGTAGGCATTATATGTGCTTGTCTAGTACACTTAAAGCCTCTAATCGCCCAAGTTGCCCCTACCGCTCTGGGCCCTTCCAGATCATCGAGAGGGGCTAGGATGCTAAGGCTGAGCGATAAGCAAAGCGAAGATGCTGCGCACAGCCCCCTTCAGACATTCGGTCAGCGTCGAGCAAGCAAGCCTGTTGGGGTTTTGACGGAGATCGACCGAGAGGAAAGTGCCTCGAGCCAAGCGGGTCTAGTCCCTCTGTGGTACGCGGGCAATGCCAACGTCACTGTGTCTAGCCCTGAGCACTCTACTTCCGAAGTGCAGATGGATCAGCCGAATGCTATTTACGCAATCCGACAGTATGCCGTCTCCTATGGAGGATAACGTATCTTTAAATTTGAGCTCGAAGGATATAATTTTAGTCTTAGTACTCTTCTATGACAAGGCATTTTCCAATACTCTCAGGAAGAGATTTTAAATTTACTACCTTATATTGAAATAAGATTCCCCCAAATACATTCAAGATATCAGTAAACCTTACACTTGGAGATAGGCTAACCCCGATACTGTAATTAATCCCTGATAAATAAAGGGAATCTATTGATGAGAATAGGGGTAAAGTTTCTCTACTGCTTGTCAATTACGGCTCATGCAACACTGACGGGTTGCTTAGCAGGAATTTCAAACCCGTTGAAACTGCCGTGGTCGATGGCAATATCTTGAGAATATTTGCAAGGCAAAAGCGTAAATGCGCATACAAGGTGAGGTGGACTAGAGAAATAGACATAAAATCATAAAATATCTGTCGGGTCTCATGAGACATGTATGTACACTCGCCAGAAGAGATGAACAAAGAATACTCTTTTGTACGGCTATGTTATACATATCAGGCATAGCTTCCCTTTTTAAACCACTCTGTCCTACTTGTGACCGTCGACGCTTTTATTGAGAAGTTAAAATCAGTAGCATAGACGGTTATTATCGCCAAATACCGCCGAGCTTGATAATTCCTTCCAACAATGGGGGTAATGGATAGCAGAATGCGAATAGCAAAGCCTTACCGCCCCGACCACGATGAAGGTCCTCACCCGGAGACGATAAGCACACATTTCATCACCACACACAAGACCAAGCACGAGGAATCATAAGAGGCGCATTTAGGCTCACAGGCATTTGCGACTTTCCTGTGTCGCTCGTGTGTCATGGCTGGGATAGTAGTTGCATGTTGTATATCTAATTTATTTGTCGTTAGGTGTCTCAATAAAATTTGCCGAAAGCGCTAGGTGACGTTTGAAAGACTCACACCAAATGAAGCGGTCCTATGGTAATCTATGAGAGAACCAAAGGCCATCTTTGTCATTCCTCCATCAGATTATATTGAAGTAATGATTCTCATTGTTCGTATGTTTCGATTCAAGTTTAGAGGTGGTTCCGTAATCTATTTCGAGTACAGCTTTTGTCAAAATATCCTCCTTTGGGGGGGAGGAACACTTCCATGATTGAGTGCGCCTTGGAGAAGGTCTGATCATCTGATCGACCGTCTTTTATCCATCTGTTTTATGCCCTTCGAGCACCACTCTTTCTAGACCTCTACGTCCCCTTAGTAGGTCGATTATGGAATCGGGCAGACGAGGCATCTCGAGAGATGGCACATCCGAGGTCAGTGGCGGCGCGACTTCGATCCTCAGCTCTGGGGCCGATCCACCCAGGAATCTCCGGGTTATCATCGACACCGTAATCTTGCGCTGCTCGGATCCCGATCGGATTGTGGTGCTTGACTCGTTATTATACGGTGCTAGTCTGGGCATTGGTCGGGGCAACCAGACAGAGCTGTTTTCCAAGTCTTCGTCAACCAGCATTTCTTGAAAAGATGTAATCCACCCAAGTTCCCGAAGGTGATCCTCTGACAGCACGAGAAGTACGTATTCCTCATCCACTCCGTAGAATGCCCAAAGGACAAACGCTCGTTCGTAACCATCCTTTTTCAAAGACACTACGCCACCGTCCTGTTCGCTTCCATCCAGAATCAAGTAGCGGACACGATAATGGCGTCCAACTGAACATTTTTTCAAATCCCGATCCGAGATTTCCCCGATATTCACAAGCGGGTAACGACTATCTAGATGCTGCGTGCGTGGCTTAATTCTTGCGGGGAGGGAAACTCTCTGAAACTTCCAATCATCGGCGCAAGTTTCGTACTGCAGTGGTCCATTTTGCCACAGACTAGGCGCACGCGGGGCTAAGTCGGGCGAGAGAACATATAACTGCTCATCTGCTCGAATATACTCTTCAGCATTCGAAACTCTTTTTAGCAATAACGCCGGTCGCGCCAGTTTGATGATAGCCTTCGAGTCCACAGTCGAGAACGCCGAAGAAAAGATCCATGCCGGTGGTTTGGCCTGTCGGTTTTAGACATGGGCAGATAATCAGATTTAGCGCTGTATTTTCCTGCGTTACTGTGATAGAGGAGTGCAAAGCGAGCTTCTCGGCTTTTAAAACGTCTTTCGTTTTGTAAGTTTTGGATTTGTAAGTGGGCTGAACCATGCTACAGTTTTGAAAAGATTTTGGGCTCCTTGCGAATGTCTGAACACCGCCTCGCCGAGCTTGGGAATCTCTCCCCCAGGCCAGAATTGACTGATCATCACATTTTTCAATGATTGCCATTTGCAGCCGAAAAAACGCTTTCTCTCGTCCCTCCCCATATAGTAACGGCATATTGACGTTGAAAAGTCCTAAAAGAGAGTATGAAATATCCTCATCTCGAGTCGTGCGTCGGCCGGATGCCCAAGACATGAGTTGAGCAACTGAGTAAAAAAGTGATAGATCCTATACCAGCATGTTAGCATCTGGGTACAGCTACTTCATGATCGCTAACACAACCTGGTAGGAAGTCCTCGCTTGGAGAATCGAATGATCTATATTGGTGATGGCGGCTATCTGGCGGGCAGCTCCGAATTTGTTATTGATAAGCCGCCAGTCCTGATCCCAGAAATCTACGTCGCGTGGTGCAATGAGCTCTTGCAATGTCCAGCCGCGTTTAAACCATCGGCTTCCGGAAAGGCGATCTTTGTCTTTCCGTATGTCTGCCAAGTAAGCGATGCAAATCTTTGAGCCCGCATACCACTTATACATAGAATTAATCGCTTCAGATAGTTCAGCGCTGCTTTTCTTGTCGATACAGCAAGTGTCGATCCAAATCCAGTCGCACCCGTAATACTGTTCTGATTTTGCAACCTTGCAGCTTTCTAGAACTTTGTTTGCACCTTTTTATGGCGCCACTGGTCGACACTCTGTAAGAATAAAAGGATTTAGCCGTTTGCGTACACCTATAAAAGAGCTCTTTATTAGTAAGTAAATAAAGACTCTTTAATTACATAAGCATATGTACGAAAACGGTAATAATATGCAACAAAAAAGGGACACTAAACCTAAAACGGTTAGATATATTACAAANGATATATATATAATTTAAANANTAATTTTTTCCACTTACTAAAAGCTAATTCTATACACATATACAACACACAATATACAGCTATACCAACCTTACTAAATCCACTAAGCTATCCACTAAGCTACCCACTAAACTATCCACTAAATCAACCACTAAATTGTCCACTATATTTAACACAACTTACCCTGCACTACTAGGGTAACCCCTGCAAGCTCTTATACCATAACCAACAAAGTACAGCAAACTAAGTCACAAAACTGGATTTCCTGTTTGGCCCGACTCAAGGGGATCACGCACAAGTGGCAGCCTCAGAAACCCAGACCAAAAGCCAAGCGAAGATGGATGCCATATTCTGGTCGTCGACACGCAATAGTATTAACATTACTATTTCCTTTGATCTTGATTGGAATACTGGAAATTCTTTGGCACCTATCAGAGAATAACAAAAACTTCGTCACCATTACTTCTGATATTAGCTTTACTGCTTTTGCTGTACGTTATATTTCTACTGCCATCGTCCTAGGTATCGCTACTCTTTTCAACACACTGGACTTTGCCATTGCCACTATCACACCATTTGGCGCTTTGGTTGCAGGATATCGTTTTGCGGGATCTGCCCCCGCGAAACCTACACTTCTATTCAATATCGTCAACGACCTTCCTCCGATAGCGCTATACAAATCTCTGCGACACAAGCACACCGGCGCTGCATTATCATTGGTGGCGTCAACTATTGGCAGTTTGCTTACGATTGTTACCTCGGGTCTGTGGGTGTTTAACCCCTCTGTAGAGATCGTACAGTCTGCTACTGCTACTCTACAATCCACATGGAGTGTGGACTTCAACTCCACCAATATTACAAACAGCCGGGCTCCGAAAATTTTCAACGAGATTGCGCATGGTGGCACCAACAATGCGACCCTCATCTGGGATACTGTGGTACTGCCCGTTGTAGGTGACGTTGAAGTTACCGGGTCCTCGATCTCGAAGACTGGGAGCAGGGATAGTTCAAGCCAGTACAACTTTATTGTACCCGCCATTCAACCGGTGTTGAACTGCTCAGTCTTACCGCAAACTAATGTCTCGGTATTTGTATCAGAACTCGAGGGCGGTCGGGGGCTTGGGCGCCCGCTTCTGCTTAGCAACTTTGCTGTCACAACGCGCGTTCCAACTGGTTGCGTCGCTTCTTCAATGCCAAACACAACGAGTATGGTGAACTTCTCTTCAGCCTTCGATGCGGCGTTTACCTACGATGGTGACAATCCAGATTGGGTTGGATTTATATATGATCTTCCGATAAAGCCTGCTTCTATTTCCACATTTCCAGTCACCTGTCCATCTCTTGGTGTCATCTTTGGCACATTCACCTGGCCTAGCCGTGACGTAATTTTGTCTAATATAACCGCCCTCATGTGTACTCAGCAACTCCAATTAGTTAAAGCAAATGTCACATACTTCAGCGATTCGCTTTCTGCTCTTGGTCCAATTCTTACGCCTCCTGTACGGTTAACCCCCAACCCAGCGACGCTTCTTGCGGACCCAAACACCGGCAGGTCCTCGTTGTCTTACCCAATATCAAATGCCTTCGGTATATACA
Source organism: Xylaria polymorpha (assembly GCA_003426235.1). Classification (NCBI taxonomy): domain Eukaryota; kingdom Fungi; phylum Ascomycota; class Sordariomycetes; order Xylariales; family Xylariaceae; genus Xylaria; species Xylaria polymorpha. The sequence goes on along the minus strand of NQIM01000169.1, from coordinate 50,344 downwards.
CAACAGGATTCACTGAACGTCCGCGGCAACACTTCGACAACTTCTTTGAGCACCTAACCTCAGGCCCAAATGGTACTGTGCACGAGGCACTCGTTGGAGAGTCCAATGCACAGGCACTTATCGATGCCATGAAGAAGCTCTACCAGAAGCTCATGTTGCACGTGATCGACCTCGACTACCGCTCCAGTGACATGACAAGCACATCATCCCAGCAACCAGGTGCCGACGTTAACGAAAGAGTTAAAGGCACGACAACAGCTATCGCGCCGCGGCTCAAGATTAGTGAACTTTCGAAGATAGTTCTCCAAGCATTGCTCGCCGCGATGGTGGTGTTGGGCGGGCTGGCGTACTGGTTCGTGGATCTACGAAATACTTTGCCCCGAAATCCGTACCCGATAGCGAATAGTCTGGCGTTCTTTGCCGGCTCAACGATGCTGCTTGGTGATACGGGTGAGGGGCTAAACAGGCGACCAAATGTGAGATTGAGAGCAGTGAAACGAAAGCCGGTCATGGTAATGAAGGGTAAAAGCTTTGGACTTGGTTGGTGGCAAAGGGAATACTCTGCTACCGCGTATAGCGATGAGGTTACTGCTGTTCCCGTCGCTGAAGATGAAGAGCCAGTGTCAGGGAAAAGGTTTGGGATTGATATTATGGGGTATACGATAAAAGCAAAGAAGTAATATTACTGCTATTAGATATTAAAAGATGCGGCCATTCTCCAGGGCGGCCGCACAGTTGATTATAAGCTGTTTAAAAAAAGCCGTTATAACAAGCTATAAAACATATAATCGTCGCCTAAAGTTGCCAACTACGTCAATTGTCTTAGAAGGTCGAGTTAAATTAAATCAAATCTTGCAATCTAATTTAATTTAACCCGCAATGTTCTCATCGGCAACTTGCCGCATATATGATTATTTACATGATATCGGGTGTCCCAAACCCCCGGGTACGCGTGCGTGTGACAGGGGGGGCTAAAGCTCTGGTTAGTGTGAGTCAATGGTGTTGGCGAGATCTATCCGCATCTTTAAACGAGTGGGGATGTATGTAGAGGAATGACAGCATAACAAGTAACCTCATAAGCCAGTTCTGTTCTGTTCGAAATGTCCATGTACATAAAATACCGGGTACGAACAGCTGCATCATGTCATCATAGTAGGGCATAATTATCTATAGCACAAGTTTCGCAGGCCATCTGTGTGGTTTTGATAACTTCAATTAAGTTGTTAAGCTATCATCCATGGATGAGACATTGCTCGATCCAAAGCGGCTTGATGAGCCGCTTGACCCAAGATTGGGTCAATTCCTGGCATCAACGATTGGTATCACTTGCTCCCTTATCCCTGGTCCGTAAATATTCCATTTCCATTTTTGGTCATCATAAGCGTACAAGTCCTATTGAGGACGTTCTAATTAAGCACTGGGCGTCATGCCCATGCGATCAATGCCCTTCTTGATGCGTCGATCGACGTTCTGAGCCATCTTCTCTAGCGGCAGCCTGTTGTCAATCTTCTTGACGGTGCGCGAGACGCGGGGTTCGGCTCGCTGGGCGAACCGCGCAGCAGGGGCGGCGACGCGGGAGATGCTGCGTTCCCATCGAGGGGCCCAGCGAGCAGTCTGTGAGGCAATGCGTTCCTCGGCGCCGGGGAGCATCATGTAGAATGGGGCGAAGCTCGCTACGCCGGCCATGCCAATGATGGCTTTCTCGCTACCTCGAGCGGCGGGGATTCTGACGGGCATTTTGTGATGAGTGGTGTTTTGGTGGAGTGGAGATTTGTCTAAAGTGGCCAGATGTTAGTGGGATTGGTGCATTGTGAGAGCGAAGACGGTGAAGAGGGGGGAAGGTGTCTCTTACCTGACTCTCGAAGGAGCCTGGGGGTTATCGCTATAACAAAGAAGATTTCTTCATTCGAGTACTTCGGTAGTGAAGCAGGTGATGTAATAGGGATTGTTGAACAAAGGAGAGAGATGGAATGCAAGACAACGGGAGAGAGTCAGTCTTTAAACCAGGTGATGGAGGGCTGTCTGCCACGGACGCCTGACGATCACGTCTCCTCTCTTCGCTTGCCCGTTAAACCATCTGGAGCGGACTGGACGAATAGGGAATGAGGTTGTAGCGTCTGACCAGGGTGGTGAAAGCAGTGGAAGCGGGGTAAGCCAATAGCAAGCGAGAGTCATGTTACATCACAAGTTCAACTGCCAATCATACGACCCCAAGTCGAGCGACCGTCAGCTCATCCTACGCCGAGTGGACTAGGATGATTGGAATTGGAGAATGCTGGTCGACGGTGACGAGGTTGCGAGCCATGTTTTGATGGCGTGGTGCCTAGTGTACCTACCGTACTATCTTACGTTATTGTTGCTGGTTCGCTTGAGTCGTTTGCACCCGTTGTAACAGAACCCTGTCCTGGGTATCGCACGATGGACGCCTTCGACCACACCCAAAGCCAGTCGCACGCACAAACAACGGTTAGTCTGGCCAATCACCCATAGTGTCTTCATGGAAACCTGGTTGAGGCTCTGCGGACACCAATATAAAACATTCCAGGGACTTGGTAGGTAATCCTGTTGATTCTGTTTTTGAAAAGATGTGTTGATGTTAGAAGGCACGCACCCCGTTGCCCATTGTAGCAGGCCACGTCCCACACAGCACGATCCAGACTCAGGAGGCGCTGCGCTAACCCCGCTTCCCCAGACATGCCTAGACGGAATAGTGACACCTAAACTCCACTGACAGTACTAAATTAGTCCATCCCGTCAGCCACCTATCCACCTGCCCCGGATTCAACCTGTGGACCCTTGTACTGTCGTGACTGGTACCCGTGTTGATCACCACCAACCAAACCGTCCCAGCCTGTATACAGCACTGTATATGCCCATAGATAGGTATCAGCCACTGTAGCACATACATACTCGCTAACGCTCCGAGGTCCTTAGGCCCCTAAGATAGCATTGGGTTCGCAGGTGCCTGGACAATGATTATTTGTAATTACTACCTAATTGGCAGAACTCGTACTGTGCGACGAAGCGACGAACAATTGACAACGATTCTGCATTAAAGCGATGCATAAAAAAGGCACGCAACAAACCTAGAAATTCACAATGTAGAGAGTTGGGATAGCATGGACTGTTGGGCGATACATGTGACCATGGCTACTGTCTGGTATACCTGAATAACGTGTCAGGTGACTCACCTCTTCAAGCCACGAACTGCTTAGCGAGAATCGATCCTCAGGAAACAAGGTCCAACTGGTCCGACTGGGGGCCCTACAACCAGATCCCTCCGAGGAAGGGAGGGGCTAAGAAGCATGTGAAGAGCGCTGCAACGGCAACACAATCAACTGCTCCCTTACAAATGCAGCTACCAATTCAAGTCTATATCTAGAAAAGAAGCTCTTCAATATTGCGAGGTCCTACCGTCATATTTTCCACCTGCATAGCGGTGTCGAGTGCCATTATAGCGACCTATTGTGACTAGACGAAGAGAGTCCCGTTGACAAACAGGAGACGAATTAGGTAAACGGCTTTCTCGCTGACGCGCCGCTGAACTGTGACGCCACTCGCCCACACTGCCACGACAACTGCTCTTAGCATTACATCACTGCCTTTTTTTAGCTGCCTACATTCTACTAGATGTAAATAAATAGGTTGGTAGGTACTACACTGACGAAAGGAACGACCATTATTATACTATCTAACTACATACATTTATTTAGGTAGAGTAGGAAATACTAGGTATCAGGCATTCAACTGCAAAGCCTAAGACCCATGAGTTCTATGTCTTTGGTACTGGAGGTTTTGCGACTTCCGCAACGCACGACAAATTGGGCTTAGCGCGCTCGCCGCTTTTGCTCAGGCTCGTTCAGTTCACCGTCTTGAGAGTCAGGTGACTTGAAGAGTGTACGGCCTCTTCAAGCGCTGTGTTGCACGTTTTTCGTGTATTGCAGGTAACACTAGAGGCCTCGACTTGTGGCGCGCCGTTTTATTCCCTTGCAATATCAGGGATCACGTCCTAGTAGAATATTGGTCGATGCGGCCAGATGCGAGAGTTGCTATATTGGCTGACTATGTCTCTCGATGGGCCACTGAAGCAATGGATCTCGTTCGCATTGGGATGCAGAACCCCGTGCTTAAAGAATTCCCCAAAATCTTCCAGGATATCCAAAGAGCTGCGATGTGGCAAGAGGCCTTGGACGTGGCCCGCGTGCAAAACCTGCTCCTGGCACCATCTCTAGGTCAGGGGAGAAAGATGCATATGTATATCCGTGAGCGCTTTCCGAGAATTTTAAAGGCTATGGCGAACAATGAATCCGTCTTTATGCGATGTAGTTTCGACATCAGTGCTTCTTGGGATGTAGAACCAAGAATTGATCAAAATCGTAACGTTTCTCTATCTAAGTGAGTTGAAAATTGACAGCTGTTGCAGCAGGGCTGGCAGCCAGTGGCGTGACCCATCCTTGGGGCTATGGCAGCCTGCGACCGTCTGTGGCGGACTGTGACGAACCGTTTATAGCGTAGGCCAGGAGCCTAAGTTGGTTTTTGTTGTTTTGTTGGCCCTTCGGGCTTTAAAGCCTCCGGCTTCTTCGCATCATACTTACGAGAAAGTTGGAGAATTGTTTCCGCCCGTTCGATTCTGTTCTGGGTTTTATTCAACAGAATTTGTTCCCCCCGATTGAACGTTGGAGGTACCTATGTAGGCGCTGGGGGGTGGCGTGGGGCTTGCATGCTTGTGTGCAGCTCAGATATTCAGAGAATTAATCTAAAGTTGAGGTATTAACACACAGGGGAGGCCAAGGTCAGAGCAGGATTGGGTGACTGGGTTTGATTGTGATTTAACGAGCAGAAGTTGCCTTATGATAAATATAAATGAGAGTGGGTAAAGCCACTAGAAAAGGGACAATATGTATCAAAGTAGAGAGGCCAAAGGGATCATGAAAAGGAAAGACTTGTCACATATCAGAGATCTCTTGCGATAGCCATCGCATTGTTCCAATAAAGGAGATTACTCCCTGGCTTAGGCTGTTGTGAAATCCTCGCCGCGTAGTTGTTTCGACGTATCATCATGCGCTCTCTCCTAAGCGCAACCCGTCTTCTTCTGCCCGTTGATCATAAGTACCTAATGTCCTCCGTTCAACTTCTCGATGTACTGGTCAAACCCCCCCGCTGTTTCGATCATCTCTTTCATCACCTTGTAATTCAACTGAGTGTGCTGATTATTCGGCTGCTGTCGTTCCCATCTTGCGTATTGCCTCGCTGTTGTGATGACGTTTCGGATTTTCCTCCCGTTTAACTTGCGCTTGGCAAGCTCCTCAATGTGATTCTTCAGCTCGACAAAGTCAATACCCCCTTCGTTGATCTCCTCCAAGCGGGATATGAAATTGCCCCAGATCTGCGTTCGTTGATGCTTTGATAAATTCTTATATTGAAGTGCTAGCTGCATGTGTGATACCATTGTCACCAAACTCTCGCTCGTCTTCCTCTTGGTAAGATTCCGTATTCTGGACGCGACACTTCCAGAATCATTCTCCTCTGCGCTTCAATATTTCCTGAGTTGAATTATTCACACATGCTAGTAGACGAATGTCCATGCCATCGATAGCCTTTTCTGAGAGATCTTCCCTGTCAACCCGAAGTGCCAATTTAGAGCGTTAACACGAGAACAACCCATCAAAATTCCAATGCCGGGCATTCAGATGATAGGCCTGAGGATCAAATCCAAGCTTGCTTGGCTCCCCTGGTTCCATCCAAGTTGTGCATAAGTAGCTCCTTAAACCTTAGTAACTGCCTTGTACTACAACATCTCCTAGCTTAAATAAATACTTGATGTATCTGTCGGTAATTAGACCCTTGCTGGTTATAGGTATTATCGACAAGGTTATACTCTGCTTCATATTCGGTGCGTATGTAATTAAGCAACAACTCGAACTGTTCTTGCTGCGCGTTGTTCAAGGTTTCCGAAAAGCTATCCAGAGCACTTCCTTGGGCATGGAAGATGGGGAGGTATGGGCTTGATAATACGGTCTCTTTTGTGAAAGCCGCATAATTTACATCCATTTTGAAGTAGTCATAGAAAGCGTCGATTGAAGATGTGAGATCTCTGCTAACAAGTTCGATAACTTCCGAACTGTGTTTGGGTTGCCCCTCCACATCCAGATCCTCGCCACCAGAGTCCGCGAAACAGGGGTGCGAGCTGTCATAGTCCCTGTATATGGTGCATGAAATCTTGGGATGTTTGGATAGGTATGACGAGACATTACGAACAGGAAGCTTACCAACGAGGGCTTCCTTGGAAGAATTTGATACTGATCTCTGTCTGGCCACCAGAGCTCCTATGAACATTAGTAACAGACAAATATGGAACAGAGGTAGTAGACCACTACTATTGTTATTCCTTCGCTTTCACCCTCCTTTTCTAATTCTCCGTTACTAGTACTATTCTGTTGATGCTCTGAATCTTCAGATTCTCGACATTTGTCGGACTCTTCGGACTCGTCCGGGTTTTGATATCGATCAGAGTCTTCAGGCTCGTCTTCGAGGGGGCTCAAGTTGCTGCTACTGCTGTCTTCGAAGGGTTTCCCGTCGTATCGTAGAGCTGCGCCAGCAATGTCGGGTCCGAGGCCAAGTCGGTATCCTCGTCGTCGTCGAGCTGGTGCTTGCTGCGTTGTCGACGTGGGAGCATCTGTGCGTGTATTTCTACTGCTTCGAAAAATCATGTTGACAATTCATTGCTACCAACGCAGTCTTATTTGGGCGTCTGGATGTGGAGAAGCAGCGCGTTGCGTGAATCCCTACGATTAGTACACCTCATATTAAGTTGCATTTTTCCCAGCCCTAGTCAAGCCACCCCGAACGGGTGCCAGAATGTTTTCTTTCCTATCCCAAGAACACGTATCCGAATTTCTACGGTAGAGAAATTATGGCTGAAAGCAATGCGTTTGGTTCCTCGTATATTCCCAAAGATGGGGCGAAAGTGTAAGACATAGCAGCAACCGGATTGACTATAAAATAGTTGCTAATACTGCTTCCACATTCTGGGCAAGATAGAACTCGGAACGCTTTTCAAGAAACCCTCGCAGCATTTTCATGAGAGTTTTCTAAGGATAAATGGAAATTGAACAGGATCATTGAAATCAGGAGACGGAACTATCGGCAGTGTACTGGCTTCGGTTCTTGAGGCACGCGTTGCCTATGAGACGCGAAGGGGGGAATCTAAAGTACACGAGGCGCTTCTGTCATTCTCGGAGAAGGTGCACCCCCACAGTGCGATCACGGACGTGCTCGTCTCGCATCATCCAGAATATGTAGCTTTAGCCTATGGGTTTATTAAGTCCCTTTTTGTTGTGAGTTCCTATCAACTTATTGAACAACACGTTTTTGGTGGCTGACATTGAGCTGTGAGGGTGTTGTGAATCATCAAAAGGATCTCACTCAGCTTTGCACTGGGCTCAGCGACATTGCTAATATTTTACCACGGGCATCGTTGACTATGTGATTATATGGAACTATGCAAGTCAGGCAAATCATCATGGATATATACGCCAACGTTCTAAAGTTTCTATTGCGAGCTCTTCCCGGTATCAAGAGAGTAAAGCCATGCATATGCTACACGCAATCATAAAACCTGCTGAACTACGGTATAACGATCTTCTGGTGATTATTTCTTCATTATCACGGAGCTTGACGGAGAATGCCTTGGCTAGCAGTTACGCTGAACAGAGAGATATGCATACGGACATAACTACACTCGTTCGCTGGAAACCCCATATTAAGATGGAGATAGCCGAGTTGAAGACGCTTCTCTTAGAGGTAAAAAGCTGTGTATTTGCAGAACAAGCTATCAATGCACCCTCCAGGATGGATGTCAGTCAGAAGCTTTCCGAAATCCAACTCGCCCAGTTCCTCCAACACATATCCGTCCTCAACTTACCAGAGCCTATCAAGGCTTTTCAAGTGTCGTTGTTCATGTCCAAAAGGAGCCAAGCAAGGCCCTCAAACAGAGAACCGCCATTCTGGCTCGATGATAAGACTCAGAAATGGAATCATCGCTTATCATGATCAAGGGGACAAGAAAGGCGCGAACCCATTACCAACACTTCTGCGTCAGGTCGATTGAGTTACTACAAGATTCGAAGCTCCCAGTGATCTGGGCCCTGAAGACATTAGCCTGCGATAAACTAGACGCAGACCAAGTCTTCACAACTGACTTGCTAAAGTACTTAGTTCAACAGGTGATTAAAACCAACGAGTCCATTCACACTGGTGCAGCTATATCCCCAAGATATGGGGCACATCTAAGAGCCCAAACTGAAGAAGACTTGGTAATTATGGGTACTTGCCTCGGTCCTTCAGGGTATCCCGCTTATTTACATCATACTCGACATTGAAGTACTAAGCCAGTCTTTGGAGTTATCAGAGAAGGGTTCCTTGCCTGGTGCCTTCTGTGGACTCTTCACGGAACTTTCAGTGCGCGGTATAAAGACCATCGTCAGGATTGCGTTAGTCGGCTACGGTTTACCACTCCTTGGAGGGCCATTTACAGGTGAGTACCGGGACCTCGTGGTCACAGTTAGCGATAGGAAGGTAATCGGGAGATCTGCCGCGAGATTGGCCTTTCGCAATCGAATCACCTCTGCCCCTGCGCAAGGGAGACCTGTCGATCTTGTGGCTATAATTACCAGTCAGCAAGTCCGCGGCCGCGTGAATCGACCATCACGTCGACTGCGGCGTGCAAGATGAAACAAAGATCTATATTCTTGTGATTTGCGGTGTCATGAATGTTGATATTCATCGACCAGCTGGACGGATAGGTACGGGGACGCTCTCTAATTCACAGATAGGGGGGATCTTCAGAAATGTGCAGGGTCACTAAATAACGAAGGATGCTCTCAGAGTGATTGTGAAGTGTATAATAGGCCAAATGCCAGTGCATATGAGCTGCATCTTAAGCACGGACCTAGGCGAGTTCGGAAACTGTCTATTTACCGGATTTGGTCTGCACCAGTATGTTGTATTTTAATAGTGGTCGGGGGCGATACTGACAGTCCGAGGAGTTGCTCAAGAGGTACAAGGTTATGGGGCTGGAATCAGGGGCGTTATTCTACAATTGGAGACCTTTTTGTATAGCTTTCTCAATATCACTCTCGACAAACATCATAGCCGACTTTGCGAAGCCGTGTTAAGTAGCCGGGTATCATCACTCTCAAGTGACTAAACCTACTTAGGTAGCCCCAGTCCTGCGCCAGACAGTATTTCATCTTCAACGTCACATTCGCCTTTTAAATATTCGGCCGACTTGCTAGCCCGTAGTATACCTCCCCCGTCAGCTCCTCTTCCAATTCTCTTGGACCATAAGGACCTGTTGGTCAGCTAAAGCTGCGAGACCTACAGTACTAACCTAGGAGCCCGCAACTATTCCCCACCAAGGCAGGAGAGCGGGGGGAACTTTCTGCGGGGTCTGAAGACTTGCAGTTAGGTGGAGAGGAGTAGCATTCAGAGGTCGGTTCGTCGCATATTAGAAACATTATATACAATGATCGCATGTCATATGATAGATACACCTACATATGTAGGTACTTGACCTTAATATCTTCACATGCTTCGCCGAGGACTTGGCGGAGCTCAGGCTACGGGGATGCGCGGTCCAGGCCGCCGCCAGCGCGAACCCTCGACGACGAACCCCGGAATCCCCATAAATAAACAATCCTCAGCGGCGAAGGATTACCGGTACCTATCGCTTGTTGCCCATTCGTTAAGTATCTAACCTCCATGATAAAGGCTGTTCCTACTATGTAGGTAGGTTAACTACGTCAACGTTCTGAAATCAGCGCATATAATTAATTAGTAAGTGAGAATCGGCTGCACAATTCTTCAATTATTGTATTGGTTTATGAGGGCCATGATGTTGTATTGGGCTTGGCAAGCTTCTAAAGCAGTTTAAGTGTCTACAGTAGGTAGGTAGGTAAATGGATAGAGCCTGGCACGAGCCCTATCGGAAAATTTTAGCGAGGTTGCTAGGGTACCTAGGTAAGTACTCCGTACCTCTTACACATGGCTTCTTTAGAGAAGTTACAGGACATGGTCCTTATGTTGGCTACAAGAGTGCCCATATTGAATGTTGAATTGACATCGCACCTCGTATCTTCCCTAACAGATACTGAAGATATTGAGATATGTCGCCTCTGATCAGCGCCAAGTGTACCAAGATAATGACATGCCTGTATGGTAAGAATCTTCCGCTGTTCCGGATCCGATACAATGGTAGCCGCTACAATGTATAACCTACTGTAACCTACCTAGGTAGCTGATGCCATTCTGCATGTGGGTTTCACAACACCTCTCTGTTGTGCTCTCTGCCCGTGACTGGCAATTGATTCATCTGCCGTATCCGCTTACCGGGGTGATGTAGCCCACTCGGTACGGGGGTCTGGGTTTACCGAACTTGTTTACCGACCTCCTCCCAGCATATTTTACGCCTGGTTGGATTGAAAGTTGGTAGCACCTACCCAGAATCCTACGCCTCTGGATACAACATAGACATATAATATTGAACCGTATAACGCAGGTGGTCGTGCGGAGGTGTTGGGGATTTAACTAGGTAGCCAACCCCGCGAGTCATCGGAGAGGAGCTTACTAGTAGTTGGTGACCCGCATCACCGAGTTTCATCATCAAACGGCAACTGGTTCGGAAATTGTCGACAGAGATAGAGTTAGAGGGGGGCATTCTATAAAGTGTTATCACATTCTCTCCTTGTGAGGTCGTGAGACAAGCATTGTGTTAACCTACTTAGTACTTAACCCAAGGTGCCCTAACACAGGTACTTCCATCCCACTTACGGTGAACAATAATTAAATTGTGGGTATTTAGTGGCTTCGTTAGGGCCGCACGCACGTACCCTGATCTTGTCTCACCAGCGTTCGGCTCGGAGTGCGAAACCACCACGATGGCTTTCATCAATCTTCTCGCTTCACCCTTCACACTGGCCACTGCCCTGATCGCCATCCTCGCCTACTACGTCTATCCCTACTTCGTCACATACAGCCACATCCGCGATATCCCGGCTCCGTTTCCCGCCCAGTTCACCAGCTGGTGGCTTTTGTACGCATGCCGGCGCGGCAAGAGGTACCTCATCGTAGATGAGGTGCATAAGAAGCTCGGGACTGTTGTGAGGATCCAGCCGCACCACGTTAGTATCGCCGACGATGAGGCCATCCAGATCATCTATGGACATGGCAACGGGTTCTTGAAATCTGAATTCTACGACGCCTTTGTTTCTATCAAGCGAGGCCTGTTCAATACGCGCGATCGCACGGAACACACGCGCAAGCGGAAGCTGATCTCTCACACCTTTGCCCCGAAGAGCATCAGCCAATTCGAGCCGTATAGTGAGTTGAACTCGGTCGTTCTTAAGTCCTCATTGTACTCTTGGAATGTAGTGAGCACGGTCACACTCATACACCCCAGAGGTCTTCGAAGCACATTGATATGGTTATCTGTTGAGTAAGAGACTGACTTGATTGTAGTTGCCGAGAACTTGGAGACGTTCGTGAACCGATGGGATGAACTAGCAGAGAAGTCACCCCGGGGTGATAAGACTGCTCACGTTGATTGCCTGACGTGGTTCAACTATGTGGCATTCGATACCATTGGTGACCTCGCATTTGGCGCACCATTCGGCATGTTGAAGTCGGGTGCCGACATCGCCGAGGTTCGGACTTCGCTCGATGCGCCACCAATCTATGCACCTGCGGTCGAGATTCTGAACCGGAGAGGTGAAGTGTCCGCGGCACTCGGCTGTCTCCCATCCATCAAGCCGTATGCGAAGTGGCTACCAGACCCCTTCTTCTCAAAGGGCCTCACAGCAGTCGAGAATTTAGCTGGTATTGCTATTGCGCGAGTTAAGGACCGTCTGGACAATCCGCCAGATATCAATCGCAAGGATCTTCTCGCTCGACTACAGGAAGGCCGTGATGAGAAGGGCGAGCCGCTAGGGTTTCAGGAATTGACCGCCGAAGCCCTAACCCAGCTCATCGCAGGTTCAGACACAACATCAAACACCTCTTGCGCCCTGCTGTATTACGTGGCCCGAACTCGTGGTGTGCTCAAGAAGCTGCAAGAAGAGCTGGACGCGGCGATTCCCAACAACTCCACAAAAGTGCCCGACTATGAGTCTGTCAGAAACCTGCCGTATCTCGAAGCCGTCATCAGTGAAACTATGCGCATCCACTCGACATCAGGCATAGGTCTGCCGCGGCAGATCCCGCACGACTCGCCCGGCCTTCATCTCCACGGGCATTATTTCCCACCAGGCACGGTCCTGAGTGTCCCGACTTATACGATCCACCACTCGACGGCGATCTGGGGCGCGGACGCGGACGAGTTCCGGCCGGAGCGGTGGGCGGAGGCGACGCCACGGCAGCGAAACGCATTTATCCCCTTCAGCTACGGGCCACGGTCCTGCGTCGGGAGGAACGTCGCTGAGATGGAGATGAAGATGATTGCGGCTACGTGGTTGCGTCGGTACGATGTCTTCCTAAGGCAGGAGGTGATGGAGACACGCGAGGGTTTTCTTAGGAAACCCTTGGGCTTGGAAATCGGGTTTAAACGGCGTTTCTAAGTTTGGATATGCATTATTGGATGCCGGGAGATTATCAATGGCTGCATGTCAATCTCGTATATAGCGAGGCGATATTTGGGCTGTATGATAGCGACAATGTCCCAATCACACGGCTTGGAATGTCTGTTCACGTGGATGTTATAGCTCATTCTATAGGACCTTGAAGTCTAGAAGGTGTGGCTGAGGAACATATTTATGATGCCAGAATGAGTCAAATTATCTAACTTCCAAAATCCTAATAATTGTATTATTCCTGTGCGACTGCCTAGGAAGCCTAAGGATAATCATAAAGCTATAAGTACGGCTATTGCCTGCTAATAACCTACTAGACTCATTGAAGATATTCTCGTCTAAATATACTCGTGCAATAGATAAGAGTGTTCAGCCCTCCAAAAAGCCCTCGCGCGGCTCTACTAGATAGCCACTAGTATCCGTGCCATCTCCTAGACGAGGTGCATCCAATGATGTAGGGTAACTAATGACTCTGAAAATTTTGAATGTCGATAGTCATCCTCCTCCACGGGGTCATTCTTATCAAAGCAATTCGTCTGTGGATGTCCAACATGGCGATGGCTGTAAGCTATTGAATGAAGTGGATATTAGGCACCCTGCCCCACCCTCTAGGTTGCCCAAGTGAACAAAGGACGGAATCCTCGTGGCGCTCGAAAAAATCTTTAATACGCTTTGATGGCAAGAGAGCAGGCAGGCGCAATTGAGCCAGAAGTTCTGCACAGGCGGCTGATGACTGTCGAGGTGGCTCCGGAGCTGCAACAAACCGAGCCGCAAAACCGCCTGTGTGCTACCATCCTCAACCTGGCAAGACGTATACCTAACAATTCGGCGAAAGGTTTCAAGCGGTGCTTCTGAACTTGCTCACCGTCGTATTGCACGCATGTCTCCAAGGCTGCGCTATCCAGGGCCAGGGTGGGTGTTGTGTTGCGTTGTAGTCAGCTGAGCTTGCCTGCCTAGACAGCGGTCACGCCTAGTCGCATCGTCGCAAAGCCGTTTAGACCTCGAAGCCAATTGGTTCGGTCCACGGCGTCGTGCAATATCCGCGGCGAATTGGCGAACTCGCAGGGCAGCAAGGATTCAGAGCGGAGTGCCTAAGGCATTATCGTGAGGGTATGCTGTGTATCCGATACCCTAGCAATATGCTTGAATTGCTGCTGTCATGCTGGCATGGTGCGTCTCGCGCAATCAAAGTGAGGAACTAGAGAGACCGAATGCTCCTAAAGCCCTAAGACCTTGTGCGAACCTCGTCACCATTCCCAAAGCAGGTCGCGAAAGAAAGCCGTCCACGTGCGCATTGCACTATAAACTGTACCGCCGTCCGGATGAGACGTGAACCCGTCGAGCAGGTGGTGAACCCTTCTTCCCAGCCGCATTAAACGTGTTCATTGTTGGTGTGCCCGAGCAGGGCAAAACTTGACAGAAAATGGCGAGTTTGGGGGCTTGAAATCGTAAGCCTTCGCTCGCGCATGAGTTAGGCCTGGACTTACGAATAGAATGTGCAAGTCAGCTGTAGCGACTAGGTTCCAGAGCCTTCTGGGCCGGATTTCCCTTCTTCCACCGCCATCTTACGGCGGCGCCATGTAAGCGCATGATGTCATCCCACACTCATGAGTCGCCAAGATCCCTCATCAGCGCAGCACCCATTGCCGGACTTGATGCAGCCTTAAAATGCCACTTGTCGATGTGTTCGTCCTCTGTACTTAGATGCCATTCGACAAGCCCCTTTCACGCACTGGACCTTACAAGATAGGTTCCGGCCGCGACGATAATCGCGGTAATGATGAGAATGACGCTTAATAAGGCTCCAGAGTAATAAGCCTGCTCGGCTGGCGTTGCGCCTTGGAATGTTTTAGCCCATGCCGGTAAAATAATGCCGTTGGTTTGGATCACAAAGGCGAGAACAAAGACGACGAAGATGAGGATGGCAAAAAGCACCTGCACAATCTCGGCCAGGGTCTCCCGGAACTCAGCGCGCCGACTCTTTTTCATTTCGGGGGGACCTTAGTAGGTAGACAAGCTTCCAAAATAAAATATATTAGACAGGATAAGGGCCTGATTTAGGGAGAGATAGAGCGTGCACGGGGTCTCGGTGTGTCTTGGGTCAGGGCCACCTTGCTTCACGGGACCTTTTAGAGTTTGAGTAGAAGAAAGAAAGAATGTGGGTGGTGGTGGCTGATGTGAGGAGAATGTATGTAAGTACGCGCAAGTATAGATGAGTAAAGCAAAGCGAGCGAAAGCGGGCAACGCGGGATCGGATTTGAAAATAGAACAAGCTCGGCCTCCAACCGCGACCCGGGCTTGGGTACAAGTACAGCAGGTGTGTGGTTATTTCGTTATTTCGGAGTTTATGGGATTTTTTTCTGCATAGTAAAAAGCGACCCAACCCAGCCGGGTCTAACCTAGCTAGCTAGCAACCTGCCACACCAGGCAGAGGCAGGCAGGCAGGCAGGCCAAGACGACGATTCATTGTGGTGTGCGCACACGACCAGATGCGAAATCCCTCGGGATGCAACCCTGATCCTGGTCGTCTCTGGCTGGCGCCGACCAATCCTCTTGTGACGTATATTATCCTGCGCCCCTAACGAACGCATTCAGCAAATCCTTCGGATGCGTCGGTAATCCAAGAGGGCAGCTGCCCCGCCCATGTCCTGATCGAAAAAACTGAGACAAGGGATTACAAATCCGCCAGCACGGTCAGCCCTACCCAAAAGGTACCTTGTGTTGTAACCGCTGCCCACCGCTGCCCACCGCCGTTTGTGCGTTCTGCTGCACGCGGAGACAGGTACATATATAGGCAGGTACTTACTCGACCTCTTAAGACTTACTAGTACTATACGAGTGGGATGACGTAAGCGATTTTCTCGGCTGGAGGCAATTTGAGAAAAACAAGTTCAATTTCTACGCTGAAACTCTTCATGATGTCTTCCGATATGTGATGGCATGGGTACGTAGTATATAGGCAGTAGACACACTGTACAACATCGCGAAAGCCCGTCCGGAGTCCACTCCAACTCCGAGGCGTCCTTCTGCATCTAACACTTGCTTCAAGTTTAGCACTGCGAAAAGTAGGGTAGTGTCAGCAGAATCCCCCTCTCGGCTAATCCTAGAAAGGATCTGAGGGCATGGATGGATCTTAAAACAAAATCCTCCCGCCAACGAGATGGCGCTTACTGGGTAGCGGCCGGAAATAGGAAAATGACAACATGGGAGTACTCACGGTCACAGGTGCTGGGCCGGGATTCGTGTAGCTTGTGGGGATCGGCCAGTACAGGTTAATCAGGATGCCGGGGTCGGAAGCCTGCACACAAATAGGCGAACACGATCAGTAATTAGTCGGGAACATCAACGCGCCGTCTCCGAGGCTTCTTACCGAGTAAGCGCCCGGTAGCGACACGCCGGAGAAGGTCTTGGTCCCGCTGCCGGAGACGTAGAGCTGCGCGCAGCCCTGGTAGAACTGTCCGAGAAGTCCTGTAAGCAAGCGGTCTCGAGATCACGTGTCAGCGCCATCTTTTTCTTACCTGGGCTCCGCCGGTGCTGCCGGCGCTGTGGAGGCCGATGTGCTCTGCGCGCAGCAGATAGTAACCCGGGGCGACGCAGCTCGGGATCTTGACGCTGACGGTCTGCAGTCCGTTCGACGCCCACGTGAGGCCGGCCGATGTAACGGTGGGGTGCTCCTCGTAGATCTTAAACCACACCGCGCCGTCGCCGGTGAAGGTCTCGGCCGTCTGCCCCGATGGCGCCTTCGCCATGTAGAACTGCAGCGGCCCCGGGTGCTGGATGCCGCCGTCGACGCGGAACCCGACCGTGTCGCCCGCGTTGACGTTCTTGGTCCCCGCGCCGTTGGATCCGGGCACTAGCTCGTAACATCGGATCTGGGAATCGTTCACGTCCTGGACGGGCCCGTGGGAGTAGTGGTTCGTCGTCTCGCGGACGAACGTCCAGTCGGCCTCTGTGACACCGTTGTAGATCAGGCCGGGCTAGACGGTCAGGGTCAGAACTACTCCGTAATCTCAGGGAACTCTGTACTCACAAATGTGTCTGCGAAGACGTTAGCTCGCTCCAGTCGCACAGGGTGGTTACTCACAGTGGGCCTGGGCGGCGCCCAGTAGCGCAAGAGCAGCGAAGCACTTCATCTCGATACAGGTAAGTAGTCTTTAGGCTTTCTGAATCGGCTACGACTTACACACAACAAGATAGACACAGGTTTCTCAAGGGGAATGATCGGCGTTTTTATATGTAGGCATGGTTAGGGGTTAGCTACAAGCTCGACTTTAGACCGGGTACGCGGACTAGACTAGACGTCTCTCTGTCTCCGTAACGGAGGTTGATACAAGCGAGTTCGCCTAGGCATGATTTTTTCTGGGCAGCATGAGGTAACAGGCCAAGCCAGAAGCGAAGACTTCCCCAGAAATTAGGCAGACGATACGACAATTCGGGTATAGGACAAACGAAGGTGACACTTGATGTAACCCTGGAAGATGGAAGACTTGGTTCCGACCAGTTGTGCCTTGTGCCTTGTGCTGAAGAGATGCGGATATTAAATGATGCATCTCCGGAAGCCCGTGTCATGATCCTCCATCCATCCTCCAGCCTCGTGACAACACATAGACCCCACGGTGTCCACCAAGCGTCATACATAGGACTTGTTTATTCTAACGGAAAGCAATAACTACTTCTCACGTTGAGTTGATAGTATTACTAAGTCGGTACTGCTTCAGTTGTGTCGTTCTATCCGGAATTAGCAGACGTCCCCAGATGACATTCAATTCCGACTTGGGCCTGAGTACCCTTTCAACAAATGCTAATTCATTCACACTATATTGAGCTCTGGCACCTAGGTAACATGGGAAGTCGAGGAGATCAAAGCGCACGACCCGGAGCCTCATCCCGCTCTCAAAGTGGAAAGCGTGTTTAGCTTAGGCGCCAAGTCCTCCGTTTGGGAAATGCACGGGAGATGTCCAAAAGCAGAACCTCATCATAAGTCATGTCCCACTCGTTTTTTGCACCTATCATGTGGGAAATGAACTACCTGCTTGTCGGATTACTAGGGACTGTCACCCGTTAGTAGAGAAAAAGAAACAGAGTCCTGCCCGATTGCTTGTTCGTAGTGGAGGGCCAGAAAAGGTTGACCGAGAGTCCTAATTAGTGCAGCAGTAGGTAGCAAGTCCTTGTGATGACTTGAATATGTGATAGTGATGAGCTTTCATGCGAATTGATACCGGGATCTCAAGGCTTCGATGCACTTAATAACTTTCGGAACGTCGGAGGCAGTCACCTCATCGTGGTGTATACCGGCGAGGATGACATCTCTCCCGTCCTCTCTAAACGGGGTTTCGTTCTGGCAGGTGCAATTTGACGCCCAGTTGCCCTGACACTGATCTGAATATTGTACGGGCTTCAGCGTCGTTGGACACTGCTCAGCCCTCGCCAACCACACTGGCTGTAACTGAGATCTTGAGATAGCTACTCCATTAGACTCATTTGCACAGGCGACATTGCTTGTCATCATCGTCGCTGCCAGTCCTAGTTGCCCCTTGGCCATAAAGACACCCGAAATTAGAACTTGACTTAATTTGTGCATATCCCTTGCTTGTTTTGATTCTTTGAAAAAGGAACAGTTGAATATCGTCATGGTCCACGAAGCAGTTATGTAGGGCCGAAGTGAATATGCACAAGCGCGGGCCATAATGCTCTTAAAAATTGAAGCTGTCTGTTAGTATCCCTTGCATTTTAGGGGGGTTGCGTTGAGCCACTTATATTCTCGCCTCCATGCCTGCGCCGCGACGAAGTGGCAGCCTAAGCACTGACGCTCGTTATCACAGCTAAGTTTCTGGGGATGCAGATGTTAAAATTGAGCGAGCCAACATAGGTGTATAATTTTGTGTATTATTGTTGAGAAGGTGATGCCATGTTGTCTGTCACTGTAAGGTGTTCTCTGCCTAGTAAATCGTAATTATGGCCGATACTCAGGAGTTCAGCAGACTCTACTGTACTCACCCCATGTCTGTATATGTGACGCTAGCTTCTTCAGTCATAGAGGAGTCCAGCCTTACAAGCCATAACCTAGATAGAAGCTTACATACCGAGCACTTGGCACGTCGGCGTCTCCTGACTTATCGTGGCGGTGCAGTAAGTAACTACCTAAATTAGTATAAGTATAGGTCCCGATCCCCACCGTTAAATCGTGTTATTCAAATGTTCGAAGAAACGCGTCCGCACGTTGCCATTCGCTTTCAATCACATCCCTTTTATCCTCGGACCTTAAAATGAACTGGACATCGATATGTTTTAAAGCCATCACTAACCCGTCATTCCATGCATGGATACTAGTATCAACCTGCTTAGCTCCATGAGTAGCCACCACATTAAAGGACCACACAAGCTTCGCCATCGTCATCATCATGGTGTTCTCGGCCATGCGCTGACCAGCGCATACCCTTCTCCCCGCCCCGAACCCGTAGTTTCGACGGCGAAACCTGTAGGATGTGGCGGCGTCTTTTATCGGCTCGTCCAGTACCTTCTCCGTGGCATTCAGAGTGGACTTAAGGCCAAGCGGATGTTTGAGAAAACGTGACGGATCAAAGCTGTCGGGGTTCTCATACTCGTCAGGATCATGATTGATCGCCCATGTATTCATGATTATTGTCGTGTCGGCTGGTATGAACATGCCTTCGTATACATCGTCCTTCGTGGTAGCGTGAGGCATTGACATGGGTAGACCGGGTCGCCATCGGAGGAGCTGCGGGTCAAGGCGGTTATTATTTAGCGAGTTTGCACGCTATTTCGAAATACGAGAATTAGTGGATGGAATTCTCACCTCGTAGAAGCAAGCTCTGATAAGGGGAAGATCGTCGGAGCTAGTACTTGCACTCGGCATCACTTTCGGTCCGAAGACACGATCGACTTCTTCTTGAAGCTGGGACTGCAGGTCGGGATGACTCGCCAGGGCGAGCGTGAATGTCTCAAACGAAGTGGCAACAGCATCGGAACCAGCCTCCAATGCGAAACCCAAGAGATACTCGATTTCTTCATTATTGTACTCCGTCTTGTCGTTGTTGCGCAGTATCTCCGCCGCGAGGGAATCTTGGCCTTTACCGTTGTCTATGCGTGTTCTGGCCTCGGCAAAAAGGTCACGGTACAGGTTGTTCTGTCCCCGCCTTATGGCCTCTAACTTTTGTTTCCATCCCTTCCACGGCGTAAGGAAGTCGGGGACATACTGAAGAAAGGGAAATATATCAAGAGGTGGAGCGCCACCCTGAGCTATTATCTCAACCCACTCCTCCTGGACGTTGAAGAAAGTCATGATCTTGCCCTCGGGGCTGATATCTGTGCCACGGATCCCGAAGACAGAGGCCATTATGATTGCGCCGAACATCCTGTAATAATAGTCGTGCCACCTTTTAGGATCGTGCAAGATGTCGCGAATGAGCTGCACAGATTCGGCATGCTGCAAAGGGAGAAGCTTGTCGACCTGGCTGTCTTTCAGAAAGTCCGTTATCGTCTTGCGGGTCTTGCGCCATTGTGCGCCGTAGGGCTGGAAGGCCATATGAGTATCGCCATGGGGTACGATATATTCAACGACTGGAAAAGACGGTCGGGATGAATATACTGCGCCGCGAAGATCCAGCAGATCTCGGACTGACGTCCAGTTGTTCAGAACGACGGCTTTAGCGTTCGGTCCCATTCGGAGACCCAAAAGGCCGTGTGAGCCATATGTGCGCCCCCATTCCGTGAATTTGAGGAAGGGCTTAGCAAGAGGGATCTGGTGTATGTTCCCGAAGAACGGCACGGTCGGAGGGCCTGGGGGGAATCCGCCTACTACGGTGCTGGACGGCCGTAACCTACTGTATAATAGGTATAAGAATATAAGGGTTGTAGTCCCGAGGACAAGACTGCTGTACGCCATTCTGGCACAGATCGTAGATGAAGAACAATGGACTTTGCTATTGATGATTTGGATACTAGTAATTATTGGATACCTTCGTCTTATAATTACAGTAGATCGTTTCCCCGGACTCCGGAGAAGTTCTTATCCAATCTTCAACCGGTGTTGCTGCAGCAGATAGGCTTGCAGCTTTATGCAACGTCATTACCAAAAGCAACGTATAACTATGCGCTCACCAAATCTGGACCCTCCACGCTTGGAGTCTCGGAATAAACCGGCTACTTAATTGGCTTGATATACTAGCGAAGAAGCCTCGTCATATATATCACATAAGGATCACTTGTGTCTAAGTGATACAACATGCTGATAGGCTTGGTGGTTCTATCCTTGGACGCCTCCACTAGTCGGGGTGAGACAATGTGATTGCAGCGTACCAGCGCGTGACTTGTTTAAATATATAAGGTGTTTAGAGGATCTAGGTACCTTAAAAGTAAGATCTGGCCTCGAGTGCGACGGCTGCGAGATCATGCACAATACAGAAATAAAGCAGGGGAGGAAAACCGTCACATGACCTAGCCACCGTAAGTAGCCGCCTGTACACAGTGGCCATAGTACAGACCTCCATCCCTTCTACATACCTAAGTACCTACTTACTCAATACAACCCACAATGGCATTTGCCTGACAGAAACAGTAGAATACTAGGTACGGATGGGTGACACACGTGTGATTTATGCACGATAAGCGGGATCCTGGGACGCTTGTTCTGACGTAGGTGGCGTATGCGTGGAAAGTTGTATTGGGTGTCGAAGATTCCATTCCAGACCTCAAACCCTCCAATACTGGAGACTTTCATACCAGATCTTGAATATTAACACAGTTATAGTTGCGAATAAGGTAAAGACCTTTAAGCGCTGTTATGGCTATTTCTACTATTAATCGCATGATGATTGTAATGGTATCAACAAACATCGCCAAAAATGCTGTGGTATAGTTCGTGAACCTTCCTGTATCATACATTCAATTTCTTCTTGTAATCTTTCCAAATGTGTCAACTTGAAACCTACTAATCTGAGCTCCTGCTATTCCAAACAATTAAAAGTCACCCCTATCCTTCGTCAGACTAACTCACCACCCTCGTTACGATGGCTCTTATTTAACTAGAACTCTCACGCCATTGCTTCTCCTCACCGGCCGAGGTACGAATCTGTCTCTCGCCGCCTCTACGTCACTTCGATCTGTCTTATAGATTTCGAAGTTGAAACGTCGGAACAGTGTCGCCAGACCGATGAATAGTTCTGCATATGCCAATTGCAAGCCCAGGCAAGATCTCGTTCCGCGTCCAAATGCCACCATATACCGTGAGAGTTGGCGACCGTCAGACGATCGAGGGTTTCCCAACCACCGTTCGGGTCTGTACTCGAAGCTGCTCGGAAAAATAGTCTCGTCATGGGAAACGTCATAGATACTCATACTAACTATCGTCCCCTTCGGAATAACGAAATCTCCATATATAATGTCATGGTCATGCAGGCGAGGGAGACGCTGTACAGTCCCATAAGAAAGCCTTAGAGCTAATATCAAAGACGTTAATAATTGAAATTCCCATATTGATCAGATTGTCCTCACATTCCTCTATACATGCTGCCAAAAAAGGCAATTTTTGCAAGACTGTCCAGGATGGCATTTTCTCGGGGTCGGGAATGGCCGCGAAAAGCTCTTCGCGCAGACGGTGGTACGTAGAGGGGTTGTTGACGATGTGGTAGATGGATATAGTTAGTGCACGCATCGATGTTTCTATGCCCGCACCGACAACACCAATAGCTTCGTGCTGAAGGCGCTCCTTGGTGACCTCCGATCGAGGAATATCAGACTGTATGATAGAGGTAAAGATGGTGTCAGTTTTTTCTTTTCTATCGGAATTTTTGGTGGCCTCTGACACTTGTGCTAACATCTCCTACTGCGATATTAGTACTAGGAAGGTCCCAGATTTCTTGGGAAAAAAAACGTACCTCATTAAACTTGATCACATTCTTCATGCGTGTATCCATCCGCCCGACGATGGTATCAGGCATCCAATTCATCATTGTGACCAGCCCGGGGAATTGGGTGACCCAGTGGACACCATCAAGTAGGTCCATCATGGATTTAACAAAGGGAGACTTGAAATTTGGCTCGTAGATGAAATTGTATCTCCTCTCGAAGCAGTATTCAATGATAATGTCTGTGTTCCAACAACCCCACATCTCGTTAACAACGAGAATACGGCCTGTATTCTGGAACTCGCTCTTAAGTCGTCGGCAGACGGCGTCTATATGTTTCTGGATAATAGGGGCGCGTTCAGAGATGGCACGCTTCGAGAAAAAGGGATTCAATGCGCTTCGGCGAAGGCGATGGAGGGCATGATCTGAGGTAGAAAACGCAGCCTTGGGATTGTTGAATCGGTGGTCGAGATCTTTTCGCTTGGCCGCTGGTCTATTGGTGGCATAAAGCACATCATAGAATGAGGAATCTTGAATGTGCACTTCATACGGATTGATGCGAATGATGGGTCCTAGGAGTGCGACAAGCGAATGTCAGCTCACAATCGATATATAGGTACTATAGCTCTCCCTGCGTACCATATTTCTGGTGCCATTCACGATATTTGAACATAAACTGGCCACCCTCTCCATGGAAAAGTTCATAGTAAGCTTCAACCCATCCAGTCAAAGCCGCTAACTTCGGACCGGGAACTGATGCGAGGGGGCTGAGATACAGGCGATAAAATCCTAAACCTAGCATGTAGAGTATAGCACTGGCCGCAGCTAGTTCCACGATGAACCCCGAACTTGAGGATTCGCCCCCTAGATGACTCAGGAATGACAAGAGAGACATTTTGTAAGTATTTTGAAGCTCGTGTCTGGAATGGTTCAAGCGGTTGTTCATGGGAGGTGGTAACCATCAGTTTGCCCATAGACAGGAAGCCGTGAGGGGTAATAAAACCAAGGAAAATAAATTGCTGTGTAACTGGGTCCCGTCCTTTCCCTACCCCTACCCCTCTCTGGCTTGGCTCCTATTGTAGGTCTTCTGCATGAAGCTCGTGATCCTCGTCGATCAATAGCTTCTGGCTTCTGGCTACATGTCTTTCTGTAAGGCTAGCAGGCATTGGAATTCGGGGTTGGCCGTGTGACATCAACTCAGATAATTATGAAACCTGTCTACGAATTTCACGGAGAAGTCAAAAGCAATTCGACGCATAATGACTGGCAAGACCACCTCATTTAAGCCATTTACGCATCTAAACATTATCTAACGAGCTATTAGAGCTTGTATGCTACTCGAAGAGAAAAACGCTCGAGTTGTTTTATTAAGAAGCAGTTGGTATCATTGGGACTGGGGTTTCGTAATCAGCATGCGGTCGGGCGGGGGCCATACCACGAAAAAGATAACCTAGCAGTGCCACTCATTTCCCCAAAATTGTACAAAATAAGTTGATACCATCAGATTTCAAGGCCATATAAGACTCATCTGAAGACAAGTTTTTCTTAGCAATGCGATACTGTGTGTCAGAACACGTCGCACATCTTGTTAATATCTCGCTTGATACAAGGGAGATACTCTAGGGCCCGGGGATAGGTATTAAAGAATGGATTAACAGCTCGGCATCGGTAGCTATGCTCATCATGGCGAATTACCTCGAATGTGGAAAGAGAGTGTGAGATTTTCTGTGTTTTGACGGGGTTGCACAATACGGATTTCTTGTGAAAATATACGGATAATCAGCCTGTATCGATTCTAACATTCTTCGATTTCGAAATAAACTGCCAACTTCGGTAATAGCTGCAAGCTTAAGTGCTAAACCTCAAGCTATAGGACTAAAAAAGGCGATAGGGGACCAAGATTGTTACGCAGAGATAAATGTTGGTCAGTTAGAGGTATTAGGGAGTCATCATCGAGATAGGTAGCTTGATACTAGAGTGATTCAAGGGTTACCAAGGTATGTGCTTGGCAGATTTAAATGAAATTCTTTAGTGTAATTATTCGTGTCGAAATCTTCACTCTTCTGATTTCTTATCTCATATCTCACCGGCGGTAATTATATCCTGCCAAACCTATACCTATGGGATCTGGTTACGGCGAGTTGCATCATCTTTGCGGCTAATCACAAGTCGCCCCGAGAGGATAAAATATGATCAACACTCTATATACTATTTCATCCAGACCTGTCTACTCATTCAGTGTTGGTCAGTGTTGGTCAGCGTGATTCTCCTGGAGATTTCCTTCTTTTGTTGCAAGAGACGTTGTAGTGAACGATGACATGGCATTCCATTGTTAATCAGACATATACAATAAGGATACGAGTAAAGCGGCGGTAGTCGGTCTGTACGTCAAGTTCATATTGCCCTCAAGGTCGGCATTGCCAAAATGATAACGACGGCAAGTTGCTTCGATATTAATAGTTTCACACGTCTATATAAACTACACATGCAACATTGACGGCAATCACAACTGTAATAATCAACAGACTTTCACACTTAAAAGGGGATTCAACACAGGCGTGCTCACACTGGGCATTTGAGTACTCCCTACTCTAGAATACTATTAACATTCCTCGGCCCCTCTTTAGAGAACAATATGTTTGTACATATAAGTATTAAATATTGCGTATGCAAGTATAAAGTGTATATAGATACAAGCCGAAATAGCGGGCCGAAACTAACATATGGCCGGAATGTTCTACAAGGTATCTAGAGAAACCCCCTTGCCAAAGTTCTCGGAAATCAGGTTTCTGGTCGAATGTGTACCTAGATGTTGAGCACTAAGAAGTCTATATGCAGATAGAAGCAGCAAGGTAGGTAGATACCTGAAGGTACACCTGCGTAAGTGAGAAGAAGCTCGTGACTTCTCCATTAATATTGGCTGAACTTAATGTTTGGCCAATTGGTTGTTTTCATGGCGCACCCCTATTTGGACATCGGGTAATTTTTTCTTACGTCTGTACTTAGGCACCCTCCTCAATGTTGCCGTGTATATTGGTTTTCATCATAATATCTTTAAGCTGTCAGTTTTCTTCTCGTTTTCTCGTTTTCTCCACTTCCCACGAAAGACGGCAGAACGAACAATAGAGAGACTAAGAAACTTGTCGTTTGTTTTTGTTCAACATCCTTGGCTACCGATAATCGTCTTCCATAGCGCCGCCACCGCATTCCTTCCCTAGTATAGCAGTCAACGTCCCGACATCTACGTTTTTCGTAACACGGAACTTTCTACCGGCCCTAGCCAAAACGAACTGAAAATGGCCGGTGATGAACCCATTCCTGCCCAGGTAACCGATGAGCCTTCCGGCGCCAAGCGGTCGATTGAGAATGAGAACCCCCTCGTACAAGATAGCCCGGCTACGCAAGAGCACCCGGAAATCAAGTACCCGTCTGGATTAGTCTTAACAATCATCGTCACTGGTCTGCTGCTCAGCGTGTTCTTAGTAAGCCGCAACGAGTCTCAAAGACCTTTACAAACAAATACGTTAATCAACACTAATTAACCATCATTAACTTAGGTTGCTCTCGACATAGTAAGTCCATATCCACGGAAACAATGCAGAATCTGTACGGAAGCCAGCGTGCTAACTTGCATGGGACCAGAGTATCATATCCACAGCTATACCAAGTATCACCTCCGAATTCCACTCTATGGCCGATGTTGGATGGTACGGCAGCGCCTTCTTCCTTACCCTGGCCGCCTTTCAATCGTTTTGGGGCAAGGCATACAAGTACTATTCTCTCAGGCTCGTTTTCATCGCTGCTATTGGTGTCTTTGAGATTGGTAGCCTAGTTGCTGCTTTGGCGCCCAGCAGCAATGCATTGATCGTGGGCCGCGCTATTCAGGGGGCCGGTGGATCGGGGCTTACAAGCGGGTGTTATACTATCGCAGCTTTCTTGGTACCACCTCAGCGTGTCAACATCATGATCGGACTTTTTGGTTCGACATTTTCCTTGTCTAGTGTTGTAGGTCCCTTGCTTGGTGGCGCTTTCACCCAATCTCTGACTTGGCGATGGTGTTTCTGGATCAATCTGCCAATCGGTGGTGTGGCTGTTTTCAGTTTACTGTTCTTTAAGCCACCAGCTCATTCGAGAAGCAACGTTGAGATGCGACTCAAGGATACTGTTCTAAGCTTCGATCCTCTAGGAGTATTTCTGGTTACTGGTAGTCTCGTCTGCTTCTTCCTAGCTCTGCAATGGGGTGGTACAACTAAACCTTGGAGCTCCGGAGTTGTCATAGCGCTGCTAGTAGTTTGGATTGTCGCCACTATTACCTGGGTTGTGTTCGAGTGGTTCCAAAAAGACCGAGCACTGATGGCCCCGCGTATCTTAGCCAACCGCCATCTTGCAGCATGCTGCGTTTTCATATTCTTGTAAGCAATTTCAACGCTTTTTATTTTAGTTGCTGGTATTAACATGGTCATAGCATGAGTTCTGCCAATTTCTCCCTAATTTATAACATTCCTATTTACTTCCAAGCCGCCAAGGGAAAGAGCCCTCTGATGAGTGGTATTTTGACCATTCCGACCATACTTTCGACCTGTAAGCCCGTATTATTTGCATGATCTTTAGGAAGGATAGAATTAACATAGGCACCAGCTATTTCAACGTTGATATCTTGTGGGATCGTCGGTCGGATTGGTTTCTACCAACCTTTCCTAGTTGGCGGGGCCGTGCTGGCAACTATCGGCGCAGGATTGATTTACACCTGGAACCTCCGTACTCACATAGGTTCTATTATCGGGTACCAGATAATATGTGGAGTGGGAACTGGTATCTCGGTGCAAATTCCAGTGCTTGTAGCAGGGGTGGTCACAACCAACGCCGACCAGGCAATTTCAACAGCCACTGTTCTGTGTAAGTACAATATTTACGATCCTGTCGGTTATGCATATTTATCGCAAGGGCACACAATATTCTAACATCATTCATGAAGTCTTCCAATTCGTATCTGCGGCCTATGGGGTGGGTGCCGCCGACGCTATTCTTAATAATGTTCTCCTGTCCTCGCTAGCACAATACCTACCAGATGAGGATCCCTACGAGGTCCTAAAATTAGGATCCAGCGCGCTGAAAACTAGATTCGAAGGCGAGAAACTGCGTGGCGCCCGCCACGCTTACATCCACGGGCTTCACGCGAGCTGGGCTCTAGCTATAGCTCTATTTTGCGTTGCATCTTTAGCTTCGCTAATCCCCAAGTCGGGTGGCCGCATGATGCCACGAGAGAACCAGTCGGACCAAGAGAAGCAGCAGGACTCTGATGAGAACCTCACAGTTGCCGAAGCCCCTGCTTGAGGCTAATGACGAATACTAGCACCCCCTTCGTTACACCATGATCACTGGCTACAGCCTCTTTCAAGTTGTACAAGTTATATATATTTATTAGAACTTAGTAGTAAAAATATTATAAAGAAACACCCATACCCGTATAGCAACCTAAAAGGTAGCCTATTAACTAAAGAACGGTTGCCTAGGGACAGGTATCTTTATACTATTATTTGCCCTATTATATTTATATATATAAGTATATAGCTTATGGACTATAGACCTTAGCATTTAGTTCTAATAAAACTTAGTTCTTAGAATAGATTTTTAGCCTAGTATAACAATTATACTAAATTATAGGTTACTTTTAAAAAAAGGATTTATAGGTATAAATAGCTATTTATATAGCTTTATAGCAATATACTATAATTACTACATATANNAAAAAAGTANAAAAAATATTTTGTTTTTAGTTATTTNAATACTTATCCTTAAGCTTTAACCCTATTACCGCTAGCTATATAA
This sequence comes from Xylaria polymorpha, assembly GCA_003426235.1. Classification (NCBI taxonomy): domain Eukaryota; kingdom Fungi; phylum Ascomycota; class Sordariomycetes; order Xylariales; family Xylariaceae; genus Xylaria; species Xylaria polymorpha. The sequence continues at coordinate 22,026 of NQIM01000169.1, read as the reverse complement.
ATTTTACGATGTTTAACAATAATAATACAAACAACTTCGAAGAAAAAAGCTAAGCAGGTAGCTATTTAGCATTTAATCGGCGCCCTTCGAAATAATATAGTAGCTAGTATTAATAAACAGGTTAATATTTTAATAGTAAATATTATAAAAGAATTTAATAAAATAAAAACTATAATAATAAATATAATAGTAACAATATAAACAATAAATAGTAAAATTAACGGTTCTATTCTAGATTTTATCCTACTATTAAAAAAAAAAAAAAAAAAAAAATATGAATCTTATACAGCAAAAACTAGTTAAATATTATAAGGTTAAAGTAAATACAATGTAGAATTTAAATTACACAAGTCTTTAAATTATACAAATCTTTAAACTTGACAATTTAAATAAGGAATTTTCATGCTATTATTAAACAGAATTAAAATATGATACAAGTAGCAAAAATAATAGGTACGGGTTTAGCAACTACTGGTTTAATAGGAGCAGGTGTAGGTATTGGTGTAGTTTTTGGTGCTTTGATTCTAGGGGTAGCTAGAAATCCATCTATGAAATCACAGCTTTTTTCTTTACGCTATTTTAGGATTCGCTTTTAGTGAAGCAACTGGATTAAGCAAATAGTTCAGTATAAACAGGGTGAATTGCGAGAAGTACTTCGTTAAGTGGAAGTTAACTCGCAGCGAAACTTAATCATATGTAAATATATTTAAAGATTAAGCACGTTCAACGACTAACAGATGAGTAACATAACAACAATTCTGTCTAGAGTGCCCTACATTTTAATTTTAAGGTTTTTCCTTAAATAAAATGCAAGATATAGTCTGATCAAGAAAGTGATTTCTTGAATAAGGTTAAACCCTTATAACACTATATAATGTATTAAAAACGCTTAAATTTTATTATTTTTATACTTATCTAATTTTTTTCAGGTATATTACTTTCATCTAATATGAATAATATCTCAGTAAAGGTTAATAATAACGATTCAGAGTCTAATAGTAATAAATCTATAAAAAGATTTATAAAATATTATAATGACCCTATAAATCAAAGAAATATAATTCGTAAAGATAATAATGGGAAAATAGGTATTTATGCTTGAGTAAATAATATAAATAATAAAGTGTATATAGGTAGCGGAGATCCTTTATACACTAGACTTTGTGACTATTATCAATCATGATACTTAATTTCTCGTAGTAATTTACATATAGTAAGAGCTATGAATAAATATACAATGGCTAATTTTAGTTTATATATACTGGAATATACAAACTCTGAGGATATTATATCTTGCGAGCAAAATTGAATCAATAATATTCATCCTGAATATAATATAAACCCGCAAGCAGGTAATAGCAAAGGTTACAAACATACCGACGAATCTTTAGAAAAAATGCGAAATCTTGCTTTAGGTAGAACACATACAGAAGAGGTAAGACGCCTTATGAGTGATAATCGGAAAGGTGAAAATAACCCATTCTTTGGTAAGAAACCTAAACCAGAAGCTATAGATAGATTTAAAGAAATAGCATTAAATAGAGAATATTTACCTGTTCCGGGTATAGAGGTAGAAATTACAGATATTGAAACTAGGATTACTACTGTATATACTTCAATACGACAAGCTGCGGCTTCTATTAACTCTGATATTAAAACTTTACTTCGTAGAGAAAAATCTCAAATAGAGAAAGGAATAAATACACCTTATAGAAAAAAGTATTTAATTAATATAAAGCGTGGATAATTATATAGTATAACATAACCATGTATTTGCCTTGATGATGGCATTCTTATTATTATATGTTGCTTAATATAAATAATTTATATTAAATGTTATTAAATTGAATGATGGTATAAATTGAATGATGGTATAAATTTATATTTAGTTGCACTTATTATTCTTGCCTTACTATTATTTGTGGTCTATTCTTTTCATTTAAAATTAAGAATAAGGTCTACAAAATAATAGTTACTTTCTCGGTGACTCTAATTTTCGATATAGTGTGTGATATCTACGAATGTTTAGAGTGATTTTAGAGATTTTTACATTTAGGTATTATGTTGTTGTCTAGCTTTTTTTTAATATAAATATGGATGCTCCTACTCCTTGAGGAATTTATTTTCAAGATAGCGCAACTCCTCAGATGGAGGGATTGGTTGAATTACATGACAGCAATATTATCGTGTATAAGAGCCAAATTCCGGGGACACCCTAAAGCTTTGGTAACCAAGGAGATAAGGGAAACTTTATCTCTGGCTTAGCTAATCACTATAGGTATGGTAATATCACTAAAGATAGAGAAATAAAATATTATTTTTAAAATGGGCAATCGCGGATCTAAGTCAGATAGCCTCATATCTGTAAAAGAGCAACGAGTAGACGGTTCTTCAGAGAAGTTAAACTCTGTAAGGTGTATTCTAGACGCTGAGAAATCAGTTTAAGTCAAATAATCTTAAATACTTTAAATGTACAAGGTTTATGATATATAATTATATGTAAATCTCCCTATTTTCAAGTTTATACCATAAAAACGCGAAGTATACAATAAGAGTTTATTATTTATTGATCTTAATTTAATATTATTAAGGACTACTATTATAAAAATTTGATTTGTTTTTTTTAATAAGGATAGTGGTAATATTGAAAGTTTAGTTTGTGTACACAACTATCTTTTATAGTATTAAATAAATATATGGAAAATATTGCAAAATCTGATTTAGAGTTAAATCCATTATATGTGACCGGATTTTCTGATGGTGAAGCTTGTTTTCATCTTGCTATAGGAAAAAATGCTAAATATAAACTAGGTTACTATGTAAACCCCGGGTTTTCTATAGCTTTACATAAAAAAGACGAAAATTTATTAAGAAAAATTCAAGAATTTTTTGGAGGCGTAGGAGTTTTACGTATAAAAGAAAACATAGTACAATTTAGAGTTTTTTCTATTAAAGATTTAGATGTTATTATAAAGCATTTCGATTCATATCCTTTAATTTCAAAAAAATTAGCTGATTATTTACTTTTTAAAGAAGCGTTAGAATTAATAAAAAACAAAGAACATTTAACAATTGAGGGATTTAACAAAATTATATCTATTAGAGCTTCTATGAACAAAGGTTTACCTGAGATTTTAAAAAAGGATTTTTCAAATATTAAGGATAGAGAAATTTCTTTGGTAACATTATCAGATAAATTAAATCCTAATTGAATAGCGGGGTTTACGGAAGCTGAAGGTTGTTTCTTTATAAAACTTGTAAAAAATAATACTAAAAAAAAAAAATATCAAGTCATATTAGGTTATCAAATCTCTCAGCATAGTAGAGACGCTTTACTTATAGAAAAATTCACTACTTTCTTTAATTGTGGAAGATTCGAATTAACAAAAGGATCTTCTGTAAATTTTCTTGTTAATAAGTTTTCAGATATCACAGAGATTATGGTTCCTTTTTTTTAGAAAACTATTCTCTTTTAGGTTCTAAAAGTAAGGATTTTGAGGATTGAAAAAAGGTAGCTACATTGATGATTTCTAAAGCTCATTTAACTGAGCAAGGAATAGAAGAAATATCTAAAATTAAATTAAGTATGAACTCTTCTAGATTCTTCATCGATGATTCGGACGGCGCTTCAGAAGGTAGGTAAGTAATTAAATATTAGTTAATATTTATAATAAAATTGAATCTAGCTTAGCCTTATTTAACCGGCCATATATATGGAAGTATCTTAGATTAAAGTCCCCTATAATAATTTTTAAAACCTTAACTATACTGATTCCAGGTTTTTACTGCTTGGTTTGTAACTAATAGTAAAAAGATCTCGACGTCTGAAAGAGAAATTTTTTTGGTAGGTAAATAAGTTTAAGAAAAATTTATAGGCATAAGGATAATATTATGTATTATCTAGTTATAATATTATTTGCTGTTGCATGAATAATGCTATCTATTTTTAGAAATTACGCTGAAACTAAATCACCTGAGAAATGATCGGGAAAATCATTATTAATATGGGTGTTTACATTGCCAAACTTCGGGGAACTCCTAAAACCCTTGGTACCAAACCATATATGAAAATATATAGGCGGCTGAAGTAATTACTCAGGTATGGTAACAAGCCAAGGGATTTGTGAAAACAAAATGGACAATCGCGAATCTAAGTCAGTTGTAGGGTCTGTCCCTATAATTGTAAAAGAACAACGAGCAGGCGGTAATGGGCAAGTAAGAACTCTTACTTGTTTAAGGTGTGCTCTAACGGGTTTCGAAAGAAAACCTAAAATCAATACCCTGTCTAAGGAAATATACCCTAAGTTTTATTCTATTATTAGTATAAATAAATCAGATCGTATAGATTGTCTATCTCCTGTGAATCCTTGATTCTTCACAGGATTTGCAGACGGAGAAGCTTCTTTTATAATTTATATTCAAAAGACGGATAATACTAAATTAGGTTGAGCCACGTGAGTATCTTTTGAGATAAATATAGATAATAAAGATCTTTCTATCTTGAAAGACATAAAATCTTATTTAGGTGTGGGTAATATTAATGAAAAATCGAATGGAACTTGTGTTTATTATATAAGATCATTAAATGAAATACGTCTATTAATAGATCATTTTGATAAATATCCTTTGATTACTAAAAAACATGCAGACTACTTATTATTTAAGTCTGCTTTTGATATTATAAAAAACAAACAACATTTAACAGAAAAAGGGTTCAATAAAATAGTAGCTCTAAGGGCTTCACTGAATAAAGGTTTACCTGATAAATTAAAAGAAGCTTTTCCTAATATTACTCCATCAGAAAGATCTAATGTTTTAAATATTACAATTCAAGATCCTAATTGATTATCTGGATTTACTACTGCTGAAGGTAATTTTTTGGTTAGAGTTTTAGACAAACCTAGAACTCAAGTACTATTACGTTTTAAACTAACTCAACATTCACGAGATGAAGAATTAATTAGAAGTTTAGTAAACTACTTAGGTTGTGGTAAAATTTATGTTGAGGAAGGATCAGTATCTTTTATTGTAACTAAATTTAGTGATATAACAGATAGTATTCTTCCTTTATTTGATAAATACCCTATACAAGGTATAAAACGTTTAAACTATGCAGATTTTGTTAAAGTATGACAATTAATGAAAAGTAATTTACATTTAACAACAGAAGGTGTAAAACTTATTCGTGTAATAAAGTCAGGTATGAATAGAGGTAGAATATTTATGACATAGTGCTTAACTTACCTAAGCCAAGGCTAACCTAAATCTTTACTGCTGCGAAGCAGCAAGCAGAAAAAAAATAAAAATCTAAAATTTAGTTGCTTATTCCTAATCCTTATCCTTCGAATTAAGATAAGGAATACAAGAATACAAAAATAAAGGTGTATTTCTAAGATAAAGTTGATCTTTTGTGATATCTCACAAGTATTTAAATCATGGTAAAATAGTGCCTACTCAAAAGTGTTTTAAGTTTAACAATAGATCAAATATAAATTATATACGTTTTTATAGTACAAAACCTTCTTTAGATCTTCCTCGCTTATCAGTAAAATTTTACGATGATGCTTTTTCTGTACAAGCTAGGAAATTAATTATAAAGGATAATAAAAATAAATCTGGAATTTATAAATGAACCAATAAATTAACGAATGATATATATGTTGGACAATCAATAAATTTAGCGAAAAGATTTATGAGATATTTTAATCTTAGTTATTTAAAAAATAGAGAAACTCTTGTAATAAGCAGAGCTTTAATTAAATACGGATACCTTAATTTTTCACTAGAAATATTAGAATATTGTGATATAATTAACTTGACTGAAAGAGAGCAATATTATTTAGATAAATTAAATCCTAGGTATAATACTTTGAAAATAGCAGGTAGTTCGTTAGGTCATAAACTAACTGAAGAGACTAAAACCAAAATTAGTCAATCATTAAAAGGAATATATGTTCAAGAAAAATCTGCTTTATATGGTCGTACTCATTCTGAAGAAACTAAAGCACTTATGGCTCTAAAAAAATCGAAGGAAAATAATCCATTATTTGGTAAAAATCATACTGAAGAAACTAAAGATTTAATGAGAGAAAAAGCTTTAGGTAGAAAACATTCTGAAGAAACTTTATTCAAGATGAGTGCTAGCCAAGGTTATCTCGTGTACATATATGAAAAATGTGATTCAGAAGGATTTAAACTAATAGGTAGTTTTGTTTCTATAAGAAGAGCAGCTAAATTTTTAGATATTAGTAGTAATACTATAAGAATTTATATAAATTCCGGTGAAATATTTAAAGATAGATATAAATTTACCGGGGGATCTCCAAAATAAACTAAAAAAAACTATGAGTAAAATTCCACTGTAAGCTGGAAACTCCTAAAGCCATTAGGTACTATAAATATAAGTTTTATCAGTGATAACCCTAAAGGATGTACAATGGATTATCAGCAGGAAACCTACAGTATTAGTATAATCCTTTCCCTACGATGAAGGGTACTCATTAATATATAGGCATAGGTTCATACGAAGGTAGGGATCCTCAGAGACTAAACGTGGAAACTTTATATATATAAGGTAAGATATAGTCCGGTTAAGTATGAAAGTACTTATGTTTATCGACTTTAATAGAATTAATCTGAACTATAACTCCTATTTATTAAAATCTTATAATTGGGAAAAACTGCCAAACTCCGGGGAAGTCTTAGTAATTTCTGGTACCAAGCAATATCCGAAAGGTTATTTGTGGCTGAAGTAATTACTCAGGTATGGTAATAAGCCAGAAAGATTTCAATTTTGAAATGGAGATTATCGCGGATCTAAGTCAAATAAAAGTAACGCTTTATTTGTAAAAGAGCAACGAGTAGACGGTAGTTACATTGTCTTAAAGTTTAATTAGGTAGATTAATGATTATTATACTACTTAATTAGCTAATATTTATATAATACAATGTTAAGGTGTACTCTGTGGAATATATATAATTTCAGAATCTAAATATTTTGATAAAGAATACTTTTAATTCTCCTTTATCTCCGGTTACTTTAGCAAGGATGGAAAAAACCCAAATTTTTAAAAGATCTTATTCTAGTCCAGCTAAACCTAGTTCTAGTTTAGTTAAATCTAACACTTTAAATAAAGTAACTAACAACGTAGAAAAATCTAAAATGGATCCTTGATTTGTCACAGGGCTTATAGATGCTGAAGGTTCATTTACTGTAAGTGTATTAAAAAGTTCTTCTACTAGAACTGGTTGAGCTGTTAACGTTAGATTTAAAATTACTGCACATATAGCTGATTTAGATCTAAATTTTAAAACTTAAAAATTTTTTGCCTTTCGCCCAGGACTAGCGCCTGTGCTAGGCCCGCGAAGCGGGGGGGAAGATATAGGAAAAATAGTAATTTTTAAAGATACTTGCACTTATCGTGTTGATAAGTTAAAAGATATTTTAGAAGCTATTATACCCCATTTTGATAAATATCCCCTTGCAACACAAAAGTTAGCCGATTACATTTTATTTAAAGAAATAATTAGTTTAATGAAAAATAAAGAACATTTGACATTAGACGGCTTAAATAAAATTTTATCTTATAAAGCTTCGTTAAATTTAGGTTTATCGGAGGAATTAAAAGAGAAATTTTCAAATATAGAAGCTGTAAAAAGACCTTTAATAATTAATAAAGATATACCTTCACCATTTTGAGTGGCAGGTTTTACCACTGGTGATGGAAGTTTTTATTTAGTTATTCGGGCAAATGAATTAAATAAAATACCTCGAACAGACATAGGGTTTTCAGTAACTCAACATGCGAGGGATACACTCTTATTAGAAAAATTTATTACTTTTTTCAATTGCGGTAGAATAAAAAAGATTCTAGATATTTTGTATATTATTATGTAGTTACTAATATTAAGGATATTACAGACAAAATTATACCTTTTTTTAATAAGTATAACACTAAAGGTGTTAAACATTTAAATTTCGCAGATTGATGTGAGGGAGCTGAAGTAATTAAATGTAAGGCTCATCTATCTAAGGAAGGAGTCGAACATATTCGTACTATTCAAAGTAGAATGAATAGTAGAAGATCTGAATAAGATACTTAATAAATTTTTAAGTAGTTATTATAACTCTATTTTATTTAATTTATTAGCTATTCTAAGTTATAATATTACACGGCAGTAATTTTAATATTAATTGCATTTCCTTCATTTAAATTATTATATTTAATGGATGAAGTTAATGATTCTTCAATGTCAGTATTAGCAGAGGGTCGAGGTGGCCCTAAACCGTATATATTAAATAAAATAGTAAATACCTGAGAAGGTAAAAGAAAAAATAATATATTTATAAATAGTATTGGCTTAAATAACTTTCAAATTTGTACATTCCATACTAGAATGAAAGCTGGGTCTAGAATAGGTCCGCATAATCAAGATGTTATCTCTATAATAATAGGTTCATTGTTAGGGGATGCTTATGCAAATAGAAGATCCGTTGAAGGAACAAGAATATGTTATAGACAAAGTAGTATACATAAAGAATACTTATTTGGATTATATTTATTTTTTTTTTTCACTAATGGTTATTGTTCTAATTTAGAACCTAGAAAATCTAATATTAAAGTAAAACATAAGGGTATAGAATCTATACATTATAGATATGAATTTAATACTTTTACATTTAGAAGTTTTAATTGAATCCATGAAATGTTTTATCATAAAGGAAAAAAAAAGTTATAAAACCTGTGATAGAAAATTATATTACTCCTTTATCTTTAGCAATTTTAATTTCAGACGACGGGTGTTGAGCTAAACCCGGCGTTAGAATAGCAACTAATTGTTTTTCTTTAACTGAGGTAGAATTGTTAGTAAAAATACTTAAAAACAAATTTAATTTAGATTGTACAATTCAACATTTAAAAATTAGTAATAATTATTCTATTTATATAAAAAGTTCCTCTATACCTACTTTAAGAGAAATTTTATTACCCCATATACATTCTAGTATGAAGTATAAATTAGGATTATAGTATTAAAGTCATTTTGCTGTTCATTGAATATAATATGAAATTTTACTAACCAGCTCAACATATATACGGTAGTCGTAAATTTAATAAATAGTTTTTAATACAAAATTCTACTGTTTATTAAATTTTGAGTTTCCGCCGGGAAACTCTAAGAAAACCTAGCTTTTTCTTTGGCGATGCGAGTGAAAACAGTTAATATATTTTTAGTTACGGTAAGAATTAAAAATACAAGACTGTCAGTAAATAATTTTTTTTCTTCTTATTATTTATTGCCACAGACTGGGGCACTTGTGGGTGTCATTTATTTGATGCTTAATGTACAGTCGAAAATGTCTATATAAATTTACTATTATAATTTTAATTAATAAAATTAGGATTTTAATGATCCGAGATTTGATGCTTATTTAAGCTAAACATAATTTATATATATAATAAACTAGCCCCCTCTCCCGGGGCAAAATCTTTGGATTTTAATTTTTGATGTCAAGCTGTAGAACTAATCAAAGACAAAAAACATTTAACTTCGAAAGGGTTAGAGGAAATTAAACAAAAAAAAAATCTGGAATGAATACAGGAAGGCCTGTAACCTACGAAATAAATACATTGTAATTGCTTTAAGCTTTTAATTAGATTTATGTGAATATATGTTATAATTTAATTATAATTTGTGGAGTCAGGTTAAATTATATACTTAAAGAGTAGTTTATTAATCATATTACAAGTCTTACAATTAAATATAAATTGTCATAAACATGTACCAGTGATACTGATCTTACCAATACCCTGATTTTTTAAATACAGATGAAGAGTTTATAGAATTTGATTCAAACCTTATCCCGGAATCAGGGTATAATTCAACTACAGTTTCTTTGGATACTGTTTGTATGTCTAACTCTAGTTCTAATATTAGATTACCTAGTTATGATGAACTTAGTGGTAGTGTAGCTGAACAAGAAAGTTTGAGGCTAATTAAAGAAAAATTGTTAGCTCAGTTTGAATTTAATAAGGAATCATCGGTTAAAAGAAATTTCTATTCTAATCTATTCCCTAGTCAGATGGTATTGGACTCATATGAACGCCATACTTTAGCTGCAAAATATCTAGATTCAGGGGATAAATCTTATATAATTACACAGACTAAAGTAGAGCTACGTATAACTATGAAATCGGGGGCCGAGTTTCCTGTAACTCGTAAATTAATTAATATTATTTCTAGATAATTTATATAGATTAGCACCAGTGATACTGATCTTACCAATATCCTGATTTTTTAAATACAGACGACGAGTTTATAGAATTTGATTCATATTTAGTGCCAGAATCTGATTTAGAAGACGGAGGTTTAAGAATGTTAGAGGTTGATAATAGAGTAATTCTTCCTGAATTAACACATGTTAGATTTATAATTACTTCTGGTGATGTTATACATGATAAATAGAAAATTATTACTATTTGAAGTGTAAAAGAACCAAACTCCGGGGAAGCCCTAAAGCTTTAGTAACCAAAGGAACAAGGAAACTTGTTAACTGGCCTGATTAATGCCTCAGGGTATGGTAATATCACTAAAGATGAAAGTGTTTTTAATAACGGAGCTATACACTTAAAATGGGTAATCGTGGATCTAAATCAGTAATCTTATGAGTAAAAGTGTGTGCTTACTTTTTCCTCAGAGGGTTACTGTAAAAGAGCAACGAGTAGACGGTTCTTCAGTATTACTTAAATACTGTAAGGTGTACTCTAGTCGCCGGGAAAGCCGGTTCTTGGAAGAAATTAAGTAAATCAAGATTAAAGTTCCCACAAAACTGTCCTACATCGTATAAGCTTAATATATAATTAATAACTTTTTTGGTTATTGTGGTACGGTATTCAAAATTTATATTTACTTTTTGTTAGAAAATTGCTTGTTTACTTCTTATATTCTTTTATTAAATCTTATAACAATACCTTGTACCATGTACTCCCTTGTATTAACTTATGTTTTACTTTTTTTTATTAGCATTGATAAAAGTAAGTCCACCATAGGGTTTGTTAAATTACCTTTTGGCGTAATTATACGTGATTCATCTTTGAGATATGGAAATAAAAGTAGCAAGGTTAGATTTTATAGTACAACACCAAATAATACCGTTTACAAAGACTTTAAAGATATTACAGTTGATGTTTTAAATAATTTATTAAAAAATCAAAAAGTTTCCATAACAGAAGCTGAATTAGCCAGACTTAAAAATATACCGGGTGTTAGATTTAAATTACCTCTAAATGATCAAACTTATCCTTCTTTTGAAGGTCTAGTAGGTAAACCTAACACTAGAGGTATAAAAGCAGGTGTTTATATCTTTACGCATATTGCGTCAGGTGCAAAATACGTAGGCTCTAGCAATAGCTTATCTAGAAGACTGGATCAATATTTTACTTTTAAACATTTTAACCTTTCGGCCCAGGCCTATGGACCTGGTCCTAGGCCGGAGGGTCAAAAAACTCAGGATTACTCATTCCTTTAATAAAAGAAGAGGGGTTTGAAGCTTTTAATTTAGAAGTTTTGGTTATATCTGAAAATATAGGTTTAGAGTTTAATGAATCAAATAACTTAAATTTTAATTTTCCTTACTTATTCCTAGAACAGTATTATCTTTTACATGAAAAATTTAATCTTAATACTCAAAGAATAGTTAACTTCAGAGTTAATCAAGGTAAGACTGTATATCTTTATAGTTTAGATGGTAAAATTTTATATTACCGTGGTACCTCTTTACACGGAATTAAAGGTGCTTTAGGTATACACTACGCTACTTGCACTCATTGTATAGAAACTGGGAACAGTTACTTAGATTTCTTTAAAATTACCACTAACTTTTTAGATAGAGCAGAAAGAACAAAACTAAGTTTACAAGAATTGTTGGAATTAATAGACAGAAAAAAAAAAGAAGTATTACAGAAAAGAACTAGCATTAAATTTAGTAAAGCTATTCTGATTAGAAAGGAGGATCAAGAACAAACACTAGAGTTTTCTAGTATAACTATGACTGTAAAACACCTGAAGAGTATAGGTGTCCATGCAGATAGAAATCTGATAGCTAAATATTTAGATACCGATATATCATATAAAGGGTATTTTTTTTCAAAAGCTTAAATGTAGGAGTTAAAAAACTTAATAATTTTAGTGGTTCGTCTTTTGCGTGTCCTGCTTTAGGTATTAAATGTGATGCATAAAAAAAAAAAAATGAAAGTAGGCTATTCATTTAATGTGCAAAAGAGCCAAATTCCGGGGACACCCTAAAGTCTTAGTAACCAAAGTTATAAAGGAAACTTTAGACTGGCCTGATTAATGCCTCAGGGTATGGTAATATCACTAAGGATGATGGAAACTGAAATGGGTTATCGCGGATCTAAATCAGTAGTCAATAGTTACTTTACTGTAAAAGAGCAACGAGTAGACGGTTCTTTAGTTATTTCCATCAGTCTAGTAAGTTATAACTATAAGGTATACTCTAGTCGCCGGGAAAGCCGGTTCTAGGACCATAATATGCTAAATAGTGTGAACTATTTATAAAAGTAATTCTAGATTAAAGTTACTACAACGGCCTTGACCTAACGGTAGAAGTTGTCATACGATTTACAAATAATAAATATATTAACATTATTTATAATGTTAATATATTTAAATAAACTATATTTTGGGACGTGATTAAATTCATCTAATAACCCAAATATAGATACTAGTAAAGTAGAATATATTACTAGTAAAAGTCTAGCACGCACTTTGTTGCGTAGCGATCGTTTAGAAAAAAAAAAGTAGGGTTATGTTATAATAAACGTTATAATGCAGGTATGTTTGACAAAAAATATTCTAATGATTATCTATCCTTATATAGATTTAAATCAGATATTTCTACATCTAAACAAAAATTAGAATATCGTCCAAATTATTTAGCATTAGAACATATTAATAGCGGTAACCCTACAACTAGTGAAGTAATAAATAGTCTATTACTTAACCAAAAAGTTTCTATTTCTCAAAAAGAATTAGACGTACTTTTATCTCTTCCTAGTGTAACTTTTGATTTACCTATTACAGATCAAACTTATCCGGCTTTATTAGGATTAATAGGTAAACCGGGATCTAAACGTAGTAATGCTGGGATATATTTTTTTTCACATAAGTATTTGGATAAAAAATATGTAGGATCTAGTAATGATTTAGCCAGAAGATTTAAACAATATTTTGAAAAAAAATGTATTATTTAATAATAAAGATACAGGTATACTATTACCTATGATAGAAAAGGAAGAGTTGAAAGCGTTTACTTTAGAAGTTACAGTCATACCTTCTTCTTACCCTAAATATTCTCATGGTTTTTTAGAACAGTTTCATTTGTTAAATAAAAAATTTAATTTAAATACACATAAAATAGTAAATTTTAGAGTAAATCAAGGGTTTAATATATATTTATATGATAAAGATTGTAAAATATTGTATTATTCTAGTAATTCTTTAAATGCTTTTTGTGCAGATTTAGGTGTACATCATTCTTCATACAAAAAACATATAGCTAATAATAGTCCTTTTTTAGATTACTTTACTATATCTAACCATCTAGTAGCGGATGCAACCCTAACTAATTTAACCGAAATAGAAGTACGAGAATTAATTGATGAACGTAGAAAAATAAGTTTAAATAAATTACATTTATCATACGGTAAAAATATAGAGGTATTAGATTCTGATACTAATACTACGAAAATTTACGAATCTTCATATAAAGTTGCAACTAGATTTGGTTTTAGTAGAAGTAGTTTAAGAAACTATATAGCTAACGGTAAAGTATATAAAAATCGTTATATATTTAAATATGCTAAATACACAACTGACAATTAGGCTTAAGTTGTAGAACGATCCAGGTAGATTAAATCAAGTGTCTGTTTTTGTAAATAGAGAAGGAGTTTTTTATGGTCTTGAACAATGGCCAAAACTGTAGTGAACCTATGGTTATAAATCATCAAATTGCGGGAAAGTCCTAAAGGAATCTTAACCAAGTAAGTATGGTAACATAACTTATGGCACAGGTAATGACTCGTGGTACGGTAAAATCAAGATTTATTATTCAATGGGTAATCCGCAGCCAAATGCCAAGTATAAATTATTTGGTGTGCAGTTCATCGACTAGACGGTGATTGGTATTATTAGTATTAATAATGCTTAAGATATAGTCAGCCCCCACCTGAAAGGGTGCAGAAGTATATAATTATTTATATATTTTGTTAAATAGATATAATTAATATATTTAGGGATTTCTACAATAGTTTGCTAAACTTATTTAAATGTAAAATAAATTCTTAATCTAAAACAAACAAAAGTTTGACTTGTCTTTCCTATAAAAGACTATTGTAGTATTTGCATAATACAAATAGTAAAAGTGTTTTTAATCAACACTTCATATTTGATAAGCGTATAGGATTAGGTTCTATAGCTGCTATATCTTTAACAAGATCTTTTAGCTCAAGGAGATCTTTTAGTTCAATGAGACCTTTGACTATTAATCCAGAGACTTTAGCGTTGGAACATATCAATAGTGAAAAACCTACTACTTCTGCGATTATCCATAAAATATTATTAAATCAAAATTTAACGGTTACTGAATCTAATTTAGAAAAATTATTAAAAGTTCAAGGTGTTGAATTCGATCTTCCTATCTCTACACCGGAAAATCGTAAACTTTTCGACGATTTAACTGGTAAATCTAAATATAAAGGTTTCTCTGGTATATACATCTTTATACATAAAAATACAGGCCAGAAATACGTAGGTTCATCTAATTTATTAAGACGTAGAATGGATTACTATTTTAAAGGAGATTTTCCTTTAGCTGGTCAATTTTTACCTTTACTTCATAAAGATGGACTAAAAGCTTTTAAATTAATAATATTTAAATTAGATAGCAATATATTTAGTAATCAAGACGCTTTAATATTAGAACAGTATAATTTATTAAATAAAGAATTTAACTTGAATACATTAAAAGTTGTTAATGCAGGATCGCTCCGCACAAAAGGTGATCCTGTATATGTTTATGATTTAACATGTAGTATACTTTATTATCATGCGAAATCAAGTATTGAGTTAAAAAGAGTATTAAAAATACATACTATTACTAGTAAAAAATATATAGATTCTAAAATACCGTACCTTAATAAATTTTTACTCTTAAGTTATCCTATACCTACGGCTTCAACAAGCAATCTTTCGGTAGATAAATTAGTAGATATGATGCAAAAAGAAAGAAAAATTACGTATACATTAGGAACTCGTAGAAGTATTACAGTAGAATTAGAAATTCAAGAAGGAAATACCTTTGTAAATTCAGATTGTCTAGGTCAAACTTTAAAGTTTGATTCATTAACATCTTGTATTGAATATTTAAGAGAATTAGGTTTAACCATTAAAAGAGATACTCTGACTAAATATATAAAAAACCAAAAAGTGTTTCATAATTTCTTATGTAAATACTCTGATAAAATTTTACCTGATAATTTTGAAGAAGTAGGTTTAATTATTGATGAATATAAAAAATTAAAAGTGGATACAGACTTAGATTCATTAAAAGTGGGCGCTCCGCTCTTAAAAAATAAACCTCTATTAGTAAAAGGAGAAGATTTTGAGAAAGAATTTGAAAGTATTAGAGATACAATAGAATACTTTAATACTTTAAATATAAAATTAGATAGAAAAGCTTTATATCTTCATTTAAAAGAAGGTAAAAGATATAAAGACTATTATTTTTATTATAAATAATTATATAATAAAAGGTTTTCTTTTAGTATTATAGGTATTTATCCATTACATTAAATAAACGTAGAGATGCAATGTTCTGAAATTTGTGGTATATTACACAGTTCTATGCCTATTGTAATAGAATCAGTTGGCTTAGAAAAATTTCTTACTTGATTTGAAGAACAATAAAGCATTCTATATATTAAAATTATAGTATGCTACGTATTTAGTTGCACTTATTATTCTTGCCTTACTATTATTTGTGGTATATTCTTTTCATTTAAAGTTAAGAATAAGGTCTACAAAATAATAGTTACTTTCTCGATGACTCTAATTTTCGATTTAGTGTATGATATATACAAATGTTTAGGATGAATTTAGAGATTTTTATATTTACGTATTATGTTGTTATGTAGCTTTTTTTTTTTATATTAATTGGTGAGTACTTCGGTTGATTCTTTAATCTTATCCCAGAGATTTTAATTAATTTTACCTTTATTATTAATAATAGTTGCTTCTTTCATGATATTATAAAACCTGTAGGGGGGATATCTGATTATATTATTAAGTTTATTCTGTGTAGTAGGACCTGCCTTATATTTAGATATAGGATCTGTAATTAAAAAATATATTTATAAAAAATATATTTAAATAATAAGTTAAGAACTCAAAAATATTTTTAAACCAATAATAGCTTTTATTTTTATAATTAATCTATGTAGTAGTGCTTTAGTATTTATGATTTATGATATAAATGTACTATATTTTTTAGGTGGGGTTTTACCTGTCCTTGGCTTAATGGGATTAAGTTATATTAATCCGGCCTTAGTTAAAAGTGAGTTAGTGAATAGATTAAATAATTTTGTATTTATCTTAGTAATAGGTCTTATTTTTGGCCTTTTATTTTTTCTAGGTATTTATATTTATGATCCTGACTTGCTAGAATTCTATTTCTCTTTATTAATAAAGATTAGATTTATTTTTGTACAGTGAATATTTGTTTATATTATGATTTCTTTGTTTTATATGCCTTGAACTAAAGATAATTTAATTAAATCGGGTGTTTTGTTCTTTAGCTTATTACTAATGGGTAATTTTTTTAATACAATAGGTAAATTATCTAACTTATTTTTAAAAATTAATAGGGATGATCCTTTCCAATTAAAAATTGAGCCCTGATTTTTTATTGCTGATTTTTACTTATGGGATTATTGCTAAGGGATTTTGTTACTTTTTCCTAAAAAATTTTCAATAATGATTATAAATATATACTTTATTTTTTTTATTTTCGAATGCCGTCACTTTAGGACGAGATATGTCAATATTTTTTTAATAGAATAGCTATTATTGCTTTAA
Source organism: Xylaria polymorpha (assembly GCA_003426235.1). NCBI lineage: Eukaryota > Fungi > Ascomycota > Sordariomycetes > Xylariales > Xylariaceae > Xylaria > Xylaria polymorpha. The sequence continues at coordinate 4,875 of NQIM01000169.1, read as the reverse complement.
TTTATTGCCTTTTATTTGGATTATATGCCATTCACACAACTAATACACGACGGACTTTTATCGGAGAGGAATGGAACCTGGGCAACTCTTTAGTATTAGCTTGATTAGTACCAGGTAGCCGTGGGATATTATCACCCACGAATTTGTTTGCTAAATGAATGATTAAGTGCTGACAGTCTTGTCGAAAAATTCTGAAAAAACTATTTAATCAAACTTATTTTAATTTATGTAGCGTATATTTCTGTAGCGTATATTTCTGTAGCGTATATTTCTGTGGTTTCTCTTTATTTAGCTGACTTGTTAACTTTTTAGCTTTAAATGTTCAGTTGCTGAGCGGTGTAAATAAACGGTTTTATTCTACTTCACTTCCTTTTCACTCGTATAATAAACGGTTTTATTCAACTTCACTTTTATTAATAATATCTATCGTCGCTAATGTAGAGAGAGAGGTATACAAAACAACCATCTGTTTAGCCCGGTAATGGGAAGATGATAGTCGTATAGTGATTTAATCGACCTAGATAAAAAGAAGCTGAAAACGTCTTTTTTTATTTTTTTTCTTTTTTTACCAGCCTATTTATAGGCGTTTTGTTTTTTGCTTTATTTGCTTTTTATATTGGAATAGTATAGCTGTTAATTGGGAGGGTTTTATCGGAAATATAAAAGTCAAATTAATTTATAAAGTACTATTATTTATCTTTAACATAATTTATTACCTAAGTTAGAATTGTTATAATTGTATAGTTAGAATTGTTATAATTCTAAAGTTTATCTTAAACTATAAAGTATTATAGCTTAGTCATTGGCCTATCAATGAGTACATATAAACATTCTTTATAAAATTATGGTTATTTTACTTTTAAATTAATTTTAGCTATAATCATTAAATTGATTGTGGTATTGTAGAATTTAATTGTTTTATCTCAAACTTGATTGTTTGTTACAAACAAGGAGAACTTATTTTTATCTTATATCGGACTACGAAAATGACGTTCTAAGTTAGGCGAATAAATAATACATAAATAAAACCTAACTCTCGTAAGAAAATATATAGATGAATTTAGTATCTAAATCCACTAGTTAGACACTTGAGTGGACATAGGACGGATTAAGGTGTAAAAGGTTGAGGTTTTCCTTTATCCGGTAAAAAAAAGCAATAGTGGTGTGATACAATACATCGCGATTAGTATTAATTTTATTAATATTGATTAGTTTAATGTGGATTGATTATGATAGCATTNAAACTTTTTTTATTTTTTTATTCAATAGGAACGTTATATATAATTAGAAAAAGAAGACATGAAGAATTACATATTTTATTATTTTAATACGCTAGCTAAGCGTCTAAACTTAGCAATTGATTTCATTTTAAATAGATTGGTTTTAGGTTTTTTAGTTTTATGTGTTAGTTGATCTTGTTGAGATTTTAAGTGGGTTGATTTAAGTAGATGACATGAATATTATCAAAGTTTTAATAAAGTTTCGACGAATGTTAAAACAAGCGGTTATTTATTTAATCAAAAATTAAATAAACAGTTTTATTCTACGAACGGAAATAAAAATAATTTATGTTCAAATGTAGATAATAAAAAAAAAAATTGATTCTAGATTTAATAAGTTTAGAAATTTTATAATAATTTTTAGTGTATCTTTGTTATTTATATTTCCTTTAAAATTTTTATGTAAATTATGTGGTTTTTCGTGGGTTGTTTTATTAGTATTGTCTGCTATTACAGTGTTTATTAATACTATAATTATTCAGATATTAAATAATAAAATTAATATAAATATAACTTTAAATCAATTTTTTTATATTGTTTTTAAAGAGTGTATGTTTAATGTTTTTAATGGGTGTTATAAGTTATCTTTTGGTTATAAATATATTTAGTTTTTATATCCTAATTGATTATGTGGCTAGATTATTATGTTATTTATTAGATGGAAACAAAATGTTTTTATTCAAGGGTGCGGATGATATATCATCACCTATATTAAAACAAGTAGTAAAAAATAATTCAGGTCTTTCCATTTTAATTTCTAATTGTAATGGTGAGTCAAGTAAAACTAGTTCTGTAAAAAATGTAGATGGTGGATATGAGGAGTCAACTACAAGTTATAGTCACAGAATGGATAAAAATCCTAAAAAATTACCCCATCCTCTTTATGGACGAGAAGTATTCGGAAATGTTGCTAAATATCTGATGGAAAATGTTGTTTTAACTAAGAATGTTAATATTCCATGTAATTTTGAACCTTTAAAAGATAATTTACATTCGAAGGATTTTATTAAAAATATACCTCGTCTTGTAAATTTAGATAAACCTAATAATTTACCTGAAAATATGATTCCTCCTAAATCTATTGATGATATGGTCGATAAAACTACTAGTCCACCTACAGATTATGGAGCGGATTTGAAAGAACGTCAAAGACATCCTTATAGTCGTGTAGTTATAGAACAAGGTAAACCTTCTAGTAGTAACCAAATTACTCCAAATAATAAGCGGTTTTATTCTACTTCACTTCCTTTTCGCTCTCCTGATAAATTGTTTATTAATTCCACGCCAGATAAATCGTTTAAAGATTCTAATTCAAATGATTCAAGTATTTTTATTTTACCTTCTCTTGATAAAAGAAATAATATCTAAGGTTTTTGTGCAGCTTCGCAGCACAAAAATCAAGATTAAAATATTAATTTAGGTTGTGAGTATAATTTTTCGGTTAAGTTAAATGATATATTAAGTATTGAAAATTTTTATTTAAATTGAAGTAATTTATTTTGAATGTATTTTTTTTAATAAAGGTGTGTTAATTTAAAGGTAGAATCTAGTACTACGGTTACTATAATATAAGTTCGAATCTTATACACACTTATTTTATTTATTAGGTATAATTTTAAATAAAAATTTAAAATTATAAGCCCCGGACGCCGCCTTAAGGCGGCTGGAGCCTGCTGCGCTGGTGAATAAAAA
>NQIM01000168.1:0-76700 GCA_003426235.1 Xylaria polymorpha | reverse complement strand
GAGTGCCGATCTATCTACTCCAGTCACCGTTGGATAAGAGCTGCGACGGCACACCCGCCTCTTGCTTCTTCAATTCAGTTTCGACGTCCCAATCCTGATACACGTGTCCCTTTGGCAAATTCGTGTTCTCAAACGGTGCGCCGTTCTGGAGATGGTCCAGCGCGGCTGTGAACTGTTCCCGAGCGTAGTCCTCCGGTTTATGCTGCCAGATCCAGCGGCCGAGGTGGAAAGCGTGCTCGAACGGATTCTTGCCCTCGTCGAGGAGACTCATGTCAATATGATGGAGTCTGTGGCGGCTCACGATGCCAAATTGTTGAATGACCGAAACCCGCTGATATCGCAGCTTCGTATGCACTTTGGTTGCCCAGGGCACGCGTTCCTTTCCGCCCTGGTATAGACATTCAGCCAGCGAGATGCCGTCCTCCATCGCTTGTGTTGCGCCATTCCCAGAACTCGGCAGAAAGGCATGGGCGGCGTCCCCGAGTTGGATGATGCGTCCGCCCTTTGACGCCCACATGGGTTGCGGGTCACGCCACGTAAGCTTCCAGTCAATGAGTGTGTCTGCGGGCACCTGATTCACAAAGTCCATGATCTGCTCGCCCCAGTTGGTGCGCTCCTTCAATATCGCCACAAGCTCTTCGGCTGGGATCGTGTTGTTCCACGACTCCTGAGCGCTGCCATCTTCCTTGTGCGTAAACGCAATACCTACCTTATCGTGTGTGAATAGGGTGATAAGGTGCATATTTTCGCTGTCTGGTGTATTAGCAACCTCTCCTGTATTGATCAGTTGGTACGACTACTGACCCAAAGTAAGTGCGAACCTCGGGAATTTCTCCGGGTTTCAGCAAGAGCTGAGCGCCCTTAGAGTTGGGCGCAATAACGGTAGGGCTGAATGCGCCTCTCATTATCGCATATCCACTGTGCACGAGGGGCAGTGGACTGCCTGTGACAATCTCATGAGACTTGGTGCCGATGCCTTCAGCAGCGACCACAACGTCACCAGTGAAAACTTCGCCACTGGCTGTTAGGACGCGGGCCTTGCCAGAGAGTACATCTTCTTCATATCCAACGGTTTTGCGGTTGTATCGGACTGGAATATTTAGACCTATAATACTTCAAGTCAGAAACTATTCGGAAGCAGGCCGAGCTTCAAGACAGTCTTTCCAATCTGATTGACGGGCCTTTTGGCTCCTGATGCCGTGCCCCAGAAAAAGGGGACGCTAACAACTACTTACGATTGATCTGGTCTTCGAACATTTTATGAAGCTGAGGGCGGAGGTTAATGAAGCCGACAATGGGTACGTCTTTGGCAGCATGTGGCGCCCCGCCGGGGCGATTCCACTCAGGCAGTTCGCTAATGAGCTTTTTTCCAGCAGGATCGCACCACCACAAGGGAGAATTGCATGTGGTCTCGTTGTATTCGGCGAGAATCTTGGGATAGTAGTGGAACGTAGAAAAGGCAGAAGGACCGATGGTAAAGAAGTCGCCAAAGGTCGTCAAAGCGTCATTCTGCTCCAGGATTTCTACATCGTTACCTTTACGCCAACACTCGAGGGCTGCAAACAGACCACCGATACCACCGCCAGATATTATGACTTTGATACCCGTACGCGGGTGACGGTGGATGCCGTCAACGATTTCGCCTGAGTGTGACTGGGAGGATGCGGCCATTGTGAGGCTGTAGTTGGTGCGATCTAGATGAACAATAGTAATGAAGTATTGAAATGAGTTGGAAATAATGCGGGTTCCTGTTGAGAGCGTGAGTGTGAATGTAGCTACGAGGAGAAGTTGGATAGGACGAGGTTGGCATATCAGATATATATAGCCATTCCATCTGATGACGACGACGGCATACAAGGTCTTTCCAAGCCATTGCAAAATTTCCCGCAGTATGGCACCCTTCGTTCTGAAACATTTTAAAGCTCATTCGAGAACACCAAAGCTTTGGCCGAATGCCTTCTCACGCGAGGAGTATGACAAAACATAGGAGACAGGATAGAGGGTCTAAGTATGGGATAGGTACCTCTATAGGGTCTAGTGGAACATGGGGTGCCATACTGGCCCACTGAATTACGTAAAGAAGAAGTGGGTAGGTTAGAGATGTAGCACTAACCTTAGGTAATCTCATCCTTGCTCGGAGCCTCAGAGAACACTGGAGCTTGTAGATTCGCCCATATTGATGCCCCGGCTGGTACAATCAGGCCATCTCTATATCCAGGTTTCGTGTCTATATACTCTTATATCCTGCTGGTCCGAGACATGACACGAACTACCAAGCCGTCCTTGAACAATTCGGATACAGGCCTGGGTGGACTGTTAACCCATCTTCCAAGCTATGGAGTTGTGATATGCAAGGACTGTCGATTTGCAATCCAGCCTACTGCCTTCTCTAGTCACCTACAGAACCATCACATCTTACGCGCCGAGCGTCGTCGCATACTGGATCAGCTGCTTTCTCTACGCTTAGCTCCGCCTGACCGTGTCGGTGTTCCGGCGTCTGACTCGCCCCGAATTGCCGATCTTCCTGTCCTATCCGGCTTCAAATGTGATGCCACTAGATGCGCTTATAGCTGTACATCTGTCAAACGCATGTGTCAGCACTGGAGTGAAGTTCACGACGAACCTAACTCCAAGGCCATCAAATACCGCCAAGCCCGATTACAAACATTCTTCAGGGGCAACAAAATCCGCTATTTCGAAGTTGAGGGACCGAAAGATTCACAATGCTGGACCCAGGGGGAGAGCCAATTGGCCATTGGCAAACCCAGCTTATTGTTGCCAGTTGACTCGACTGAGAAGGTTCCTGGGGGGATACAAGCACCGCACCTGGATTACCAATCTCTTCTCTACATGCATCACTACACAAGACACTCGGCTTTGTTCCTCGATAGAGGCAATGAGAGTGTGACATTCTGGGTAGACAATATCGTCTTTGAAGCTTATAGGTACCCGTTTTTGATGTACGGCCTCCTATGCATTTCGGCCCTCGATAAGGCGCGTAAGGCCACCGACCGCGCAGAGAGGCGCAACCATCTGCAAGCATCTGCCTCATATTGTGCCGGCGCGCTATCAGGATACCGTGCTGCTGTCGCATGTCCCACCAGAGACAACAGTACCGCACTAGTGGCATGTAGCCGCCTTCTCGGGCAGCAAGAGGTGGTCCATGACCTAATCAAATTTGAGGAGACAGATCATAACTTCACAGTCGAAGACCTCATTGAACATCTGGTGCTGCTGCGCGGCTGCACCGACTTAATGATCCAACTACAATCCACTCTGCCTCCCAATTCGCCTTTTCGTCTGCCCGACCAGGTCAGATCAGGGCTTAGGCAAATCGAGGAAAACGATAATACCACCATGCCCTCAAACCAAGGCTACATCCCCACCGCCACGTGGCGAATCCTCAATACCGTTGAAGCCAAGCTGAAGGCCCTGGGACTCCTGCCAGAAAGCGAGGCCCTCATGATAAGACGCACTATAAACTTGCTTACTTGTGCAGCATTGCATGCGTACGATGCGAAAGTAGATGAATTTGGATGCGCGGGGTGGAACGCTGTCGAAGGCTGGCTTCGTTCGTCTGTCGTTTCAGACGAGCTCCTGCCCGCCATGAGGAGGGCCCGTCCCGCTGCGTTTGTTGTGTTCGTCTCCTGGGTAATGCTCGTATTTAGACGACTAGAGGAAGAGTGTGCGTATGACTGGATGGCAGGCATGTCTGCGTGGTTTGTACGAGTTGCGATCAAAGTTTCGCAGAGCACCGAGGTGGAAATCCTGGTGAGAGAGCTCTACGATTTTGACTGAGCTTTGGCATACGTATCATGTCTCAGCAATCGTTCTTCTCGTATATAGTAAGCACGCTGGAAGTTAAATGAGGTGTCTATGATTATTATACATAACCGCCTCGCTTTATCATATTCCAATACAATGATCGGGCCTCTAGACGAAACCGCTTATACCACAGCAAGCACACAACCTACTGTCACAGGACGAAGTAAGATTAGTCTATATCACATTCCTGTATAATATGTTAATCAAGGCCTTGGGTTTCTTTCGTTTCCTAAGTCCCAAGCTACTACAGCTATCAGCTGAGTTGTGGTAGTGAACCTGCTGCTGACCCCTATTAGCTGATTTTATAATGCATGGGTCCAGTATGGCGTTGGGGCTGCTGCCTCATTGCCATATCTACCAAGTAGTTTTATCCCATTTGATCAGTATTATTACTCTCCCGGGCTATGTCCGTCAGGTTATACTTCTGCGTGTTTTGAGCAGATTTCCCCGTCAACTAATTAGATCCGTATCAGAAACCCAGGCTACATGCTGCCTAAGGTAGGCTTGCTTAATAGACGTTAGCGGCTTGCCTGTTTTCCGCACACAGTTCGCTGACCACGGATGCAAATGCGGTAGCTACACATGTCGTCAAGACCGCGGTACAGACCCTTTGGGTGTTTGTCATGTTTCACCGGACCCCGTACCTTCGCCGTTATCCTGTTTTCTTTCTCGCTCAACTCAGCAGGACGGACGATGAAGATTAATGCCGGGACGAGAACAACTGTTCAGACGGACGACTGCGTCCGAGCATACGGGCCTGTCGTGCATATTGTAGCGGGCAATATCCAAACTGCGATTTTGTCTACTATCAGCTCATCAATAGCCGGTATTAGTACCTATGGCATAAGTATAGCTACAGTAACGGGGCCTACTACACCTGGAGTTGGAGGTGATACAAAAACGAAAAGGGGCTTGAGCGCTGGCGCATCGGCCGGAATTGGAGTTGGTAGTGGAGTGCCTGTCATTTTAATCGTTGGAGTCGCTCTTCTCCTTTTTCGGCGTTGAATGCAGGTGAAGGGTCAAGAGACTGCGTAATAAGCATTACAAGCTCATGCCAACTCCAAACCCAAACAAGGCTTTCCTCGTCAGCAAGAGCATCAAGAGCAACAGCAACAACAGCCATGTCCCGCGGAACTAGGCAGCGAGAGACTATATGAACTATAAACTAGGGTCTAGGGGCGAATGATGTTAAAGGAGACTTTTTGAGATATCAAGGCATCTGGTTTCTGTTCAGCCGCTTTGGTTCTATAATACCTCAAGCTACAATGGATTAATTTAACATTTCCAGCTCCAGTGTTTTAAGCTTTCTTTTGATATGGATTAGTATTAGCTTCTCAGTATATGAACGGGGAATATGAAAGTAAATAGTAACTAATTGTGAGGGAAAACACAACGCCATTAATCCGTCTTCGAAGAACAATATTATATATATGGTTCCGTGACAACAATACTTGCGCATTGTTGCTGAGCTATTGTTGATGTTTGTGGGTAATGGACAGAATGGCACAGAAAATATAGTCGAAGTCAAACTGTGTTGATATGAACCATATATCTGACTGCTTGGTCTTGTTGCAGAGACAGACCACAACAACAATCAATTCACCGCATGCATAGTTGATACCCACTGCCCGACTTGTGTAAGATCTTTTAGAAACACCTTAGCATAGATTGCATGAACGGGCTGAATAGTATGTCAACCATATTCAACGCAAACAAGGGTAATTTAGTACAATGTACGGCAGCTATGCGTGAACGCTCCTGCATCTGCTAAGCCCTGAAGAAAAGCGTAATCTTGTATAATGCACTTGCACCAAATTCAGATCGGCGAGTCGGATGTAGTTTTATCTGTTCATCTTAAACCTCAACGCTATGTGAAAGGGATCGGAAATCGAAGTTTTGGAGGCCCCTGAATATTGTCCGCGGTATGCCATTGTAGTCTTCCAAAGGATCGAAAACAAGTTGATTTATGGAAGGTAGAGGACCTGTGGTATGGATGTAATCGAGGTAGGTAGGAGGAAGGAGGAACAAAGCCCAGAGAACAGCGAGTTGTTGTAAGGATGGAAAGAGATGGGTTTTCAGGGCTAGTTAATACAAATTACGGAACGCTTTATTATCTCCCGCCGTCTATCTCATGCCCAAATATCAACTGGAGTGTTTTACTCACCAGCTTGGCTAGCGTAGCTTGGCGGCCCCTTTACACCCCTGGGTATAAAGGGTCGCCTTCCCCGCGTACGCGCCACCTGGGTTTTTCCTCCGTCGCCGCACTTTTCCATCTCCCACGAAGGGGGTGGTTTTTAGTGGTGGTCGGGAGGTTTTTAACCCACCCACCGTCCCTCGGTGGCAGCCTGTAGGGCGGACGGAAGGAAGGGTTAGGATAGGCTTCTGCATTTAGTTTTGGGCAGTTACTCAAGCCCTAAGCGGCCGGCTACGCGATAGCGCGCTTAGGTCTTGAGCAGAGGCTCACCCCCCAATATATGCGTTCACCCAACCTCTCTGCGCTCTAGCCAAGTGATGTGTGTAAATCCCCAATCCAATACCCATGTTCAACTGGAATTTGGATAGTAGATAAGACGTAACCCCCCGATCAACAAACAATAAATATACAGAATTAAGCAAGCCAGTTACTCTAGTTGCCATTGGTGAGTGTTGACGATTTTGACTGTAATGAGACGGCGAGGAGCTGACAGGACTCCTGCTAGAGAATATTCGCTTTTGGCCACTTGATGTACTCTCTAAACCGTGGCTGATCTTGTAAACGATGATCAATCTCTTCCAAAAGCTCCCTTCCTCGACCTCTTAGAAACCAGAAATCCCCATCTAAAGCTGCTAAGAGGACAGCCCAGTACGACAAAATGACTAAGGCGTAGGGTTCCAGTCGCCCTATATCTACCCCTACAGTATCTGAAATCATGAATGGCCATATCATCACTGCGCCTACCTCGATATTGACTCCGGCCTGGGCGGCATGCATAGCTGATAGCTCGAGACCAGCGATGGCTTTATCGTAGTCTGCTCTATTTTGAAGGCCTGATTCGTCTCTGAAGGCTGAACGAAGATCTGACAACGCATGGAAGAGATCATTAGGGAGCGGGGAATATTCAAGAGAAGGCTTCCTGTTCAGAGTTAGCATAATGACCTGGGAGTAGGAGAGAATACTAACCTGTCTAGCGGAGGGTCTACTGGTACTAGCCAAACACTGTGAACCAATGGAGCCAAATCTGTTTGGCAAAGTCGATATATGTATGGTAGAAGCGCGGCCTCAATCCCCCTAGTGACGACGAAAACCCCCGATATGTTGGACACCGATGTCGTTATAGACTGGTCTCGATGTCCGGCATTTAGGCAGAAGACGTAAGCTATGACGATTATGGAAAAACAATACACCGGTTTCCAGTTGTCGTCAGTTACGCGATGGAGAATACCCCTGAATTCTCTTTGGCCAATAGAATAATGGTGAGTGGCACAAGCCAGATATGTCTGCCGTTTGTTTGGGAGCAGGTAAGCTTTATGGAGAGCAGCCAGTGACAAGATGCCATGCATCACAAACTCATGCATATACCCTTCATAAGGCAATACAGAACGCCAGACATGCCGCACGCTTTCATGATGAGAGAAGGTTGCGCTAGTAACTGTGCAATAGTGGTGTAGTAACTCAAGATCGCGGATCCATGGCTGCGGGAGACTGGTGCTAAGAGTAGTATCTATAGCCGTCGATGTAGGTAGACTGGTGTCCCGATAACAGTTTACGTCATTGTGTCCCAATCCCGTTTCTGGATCACGAGAGACTGTGTCTGGAGAACTAGAAGAGCAGGGCCTACGAGCTGTGTCTGAGCTTGCATTTCTCTCTCGCCCATTGTTTGATGATTGGAAAGAACAAGGAAGGCCGTGCATGCAACAGCTGGGGGCACTTGATGTTGCTTGTAAATTATTGGCTGGGGAGAAACTACACGTTATGCCATGCCTAGTGCAGTTGAAGCATGATGGCCGTTGTTCGTCACACTATAAGAATTGTCAGCCGATGGAGAGACGAGATGCTAGTCTATCGCGCACCTTGACCTTCCTCCGTTTACATTCCTTACACCCCAACCGAGATTTCGTATGGCTTCGTCGGCCTGTCATCGATGCCTCTGATCCGAATACTCGTAACCGTCTAGAGAAAATAGGGGACGCAAGACGGCAGCTACACGACGGTTGGTGTTTGTGAAAGCAATGGACTGCACTGGATCTGTGATGGGACCCGAACACTCGTGCTCGGCTAGGACCGCGATGTCAGATTAGAGTTTCGGCATCCTATTCGTCCACCGTTGCCCAATCTGCACTAAATCCAGGGGCAAAAGCGAATACTCGTACTCGGGGAATTACTTAACCTTAGTCAGATCTTGGAGATGGCCAATCAGAAGTCGTAAATTTACGGAGGCATATCTGGACCAGACTTGGCAAATGACTAAGCTGCTTTCAACCATGCTTCTAACTGTTTCGAGCGACACCAACTGAAACAGCAGGCACCTTACCTAGTGGCGAAGTTGTGTCAATAACAGGAACAATTTTGACGTAACTGGCTGGAAAAAGTCATTGTTACCCTCCATGGCGTGAAGCATAGTGAATTATGTTGTACATAGGTTTTGTTGTTGCTAGGATTCTCTAAAGCTAAGAACAGCTCCATAGAATCATCATGTAGTCAGGGTGGAACGAACTTGGGTTCCAAGTCGGAATACAACCGATTGGTCGGATAACCCCTCCCAGAAGGCAGAAGGCAGATGGGAGTCCCTCGTATGGAGTTCAAAGAGCTAAAATCGTAGTCTAGTCCCCACGCCTATTTGCGGTACCACATACGCGATGGTCTTGAGCTACGTATCTTCCGTTTTAGTTGGAAGATGCCATACATCAATGCCTCAGCAGTGGGTGGACAGCCAGGCACGTATATGTCGACCGGGACGATGCGGTCACACCCACGAACCACACTATAGCTATAGTGATAGTATCCTCCTCCATTGGCACAGCTTCCCATGCTGATAACCCAGCGAGGCTCGGGCATCTGATCGTAGACTTGCCGCAGTGCCGGTGCCATCTTGTTTGTCAACGTGCCTGCTACGATCATGACATCCGACTGGCGAGGCGATGCACGGAAGATAACCCCTAGCCTATCTTGGTCGTAACGAGGAGCTGATAAGTGCATCATTTCCACAGCACAGCAAGCCAGTCCAAATGTCATGGGCCACATGGAACCTATTCGAATCCAGTTCGCTATCGCATCAAATGATGAACTGGAGGTAATTATTAGTACTTGGTAAATACTCTAACTTCTCACACAGCACGGTAGTATACATACAGAGCATACTGCACTAGACTCGTTGTACCCTCTTGCTTCGCTAACGCGACCTCTTTCCGGCTTGACGTGGTATGTTTTAATAAGCGTGTACTACCTGGGTTGTTTCTTGTAGGATCGGAAGGGATACCAGAAATAGATCGGATTGATGAACTCGACCAATGGGTTAGTCGTGAACTCGAAACGCCTCTCAGACACTTCAGTATCTTCATTCTGATCATTACGACCGACGGTGGAAAGGTAAAATTAACGGTATGAAAATTTAAAGGCATTCGTTTCTCAAATGGGGGCCCTCAGCAACATATATATGTTGGATGCGTCTATAGGCTCACACCCGAGGGGTATTGTAGGGTAATGTTACCGCTGTGCTTATTCTGCGCGGGGGACTGCTGGAAATACAGGAGCTACACACTTAGTAATTACATAAGTACTATCTAGGACCTGATTCTCACCCTTGGCCAGATGGTGGGGGGTGTTGTATAAACTAGGCGTTTTGTACTCCTTGGTTATATGATACGCTAGTCTTTACAGTATCACCCCGTCTATTTGCTAGTCACCTGCTTTGCCATTATACTGAGATTGTTTTTCTCAACTCAGCCTTGGAAATACTGCCGTTTTGTCGCCATGTGATAGGGCGCGAACGCAAGCGGCCCGCGATGTTACTCAGTCATGTCTTTATTTTAACCATCACCATTTTCGTATGGGTTGCCACCCCTTTCGACCTTACTGCGTCAACCTTGAGCCAGAATGGTAAACATGTGGGACTTGGCAAATATCTTTATGATAGATATTTGCTACAACATGAGGCATAGTCCACGTGCTCATAGCAATAATACACCTATACATCGGTAGTGACGAGCAGACGGGATCCTTCATATATCGTCGCCGATGAAAGACTAAACTGCCGTACCTATAATCGTGTTGGGGTACTCGGTTTAGAGCAACCTAGTGTTAAATTTCTTCGGTTGCTCTTTTTTCCGTTAAAGTGAGGGGATATCTACACGCTGTTGAAACACCACATGTCTTCTAGCAGAGAAATCTGTTGTGTGGAAAGGGGTTGCCTGCAATTATCTCTTAATGCGGAATAAAATAGGATTTTAACTAACTGGCTGCCTCTCCCAAAATATTCGGTATCTTTCGAAAGCCGCCTTACCTTCCTCCTCGCCATCCGCCTCGCCGGGACCCTTCGCCTGGATACGCGCGAGCCACTCCTCATCTGGCTTCTGCCGCTGTTGCCGGTTTGATTCGCCCCGTGATGGTGTAATATTTCAACAATTTGCCAAAAGCCTTTAAAAACTGCCGCATTCAATGCACTAAGATACTTGCCCCCGCCCAGGTGAGGGTTGGCGCCCTTTTCTAGTGGGAGCTTTACTGTGTCCGTCTGGCCTGAATACGCCGCTGTTTGTAAAGCAGATCCGAATATTCCACCTACAGCATTGATTTCCAGCTACATCAGTTTTGGAGTAAGTAACATTGTCCAATACAGCGGTTTATATGGATCTTATAATTCAGTTTGAGACTGAACATCCGGCTCGCTTCTTGGCTCATGAACAACCCCCCTGTACTCTTTTAATAGTGGCCCGAAAGTATTGATGTTTAAATTAGCTCTATTTATTGCAATAAGTTCTACTGGAAGAAAAATTTAATCCTTGAACGTATACATATTGGTTATTCTCAGGCCATTGAAGTCTGGGTTCCCTCGGACTATTTTTTGGCTTTGGTGTTTTTCGGGATCTAGGGCTTTCGGAAGTAGAATCGCTACGGATCCAGGATATTTGTGCATCTCACGGGATAATATTCTACCTTACGAACTGACGTAATGAACACAGTGAAGACAAGGATATCGCGTTCATGGGCTTGCGCCACTCTGCCGGCCTCTAGTGTCTGTTGCCACCATTTAGTGTGCAGCCGTTCTCAGATAATAGCGGTTCATGTGTGTAGTATAAACTCAAAGATGTCAATTGTGTCTCACGTACAGAGAACTGTTGGTATCGATGTAGCTAGGCCTTCTAGTTTAGTGAAAGCCTGCATAGCCGTAAAAAGGATGTGCTAGAAAACGTTATGTTTAAATCCTACGACAAACTAGTAGCCGATATACTTTCCGGCATAGGAGTTACCTTGATATTATAGAGTAGACAAGGGCTAGTAGTAGTAAAGATTGCTCCGATGAGAAGTTATATTTAGTAATAATTGCTAAACTTTATGAATAGAATTCCTCTGATGACGACGAAGAGAGCGATTTGAATGTAGGCGTCCTCCCCGTACGCAATTAATATGGGGTAGCAGTGACTTACATAATAAGACAATGAGAGGCAGTGTTACCTACATATATCAGACTTTCCTTTGTCAACATGATGTTTATGAAACACTAAACAACCATCTTCTCAATCGTTTCATGCAGTTCTTGCTTTGGGCACATACTCCCCCTAACCATCTACCCTTACCCTTACCGCCCCTTGTTCAATCCACGGCTCACATATCTTATCACCAACACTAGTCATCAAAATGGCTTCACAAGTCCAGCACCCGAACCTCCCGTTGCCCGACTATTTCTCTAAGTTTGGTAGCGTTTACGTTTGCCAGACGGGTCACTCGACGCTCGACATCCTTGCCAACATCGTCGCGGAATATGTCCAGGCGTCCAACCACCCCATCGGGCCGGAGTCCGTCGTCCACGACACCGCCGCCGCGCTCGTCGCCTGTCTTGCCAAAGACCAGCTACCCAGGAAGGTTCTTGTCTCGGACAACGTCGCCATGATGGTGTCGGCGGCGCGCGAGTCTCTTGTCGCCTCCCCGTTACCCCACGTCGAGTGCAAGGAGCTTGACTCGCAAGATCTCTCGTCGATTCCCGACAACTACTTCACCCACTCAATTGACAACTTTAGCATTTTCACCTTCACCCGTCCCGCCGACGCTGTCCGCGAGTCATACCGCACCCTTCGCCCTGGCGGCCTCGCCGTTGTTACCTGCTGGCGCCGGTTCGCACCCATGCACATCGTACACGCTACCCAGAAGAAGATCCGCCCGGACCTGCCCCTCATGCCTACCCCAAGTCCCGAGTTCTACAAAGAGGGCACACTACAGAAGGCGGCCGAGGAAAGTGGGTTCGCCAGGGAGAATATAACCATGGTCGATAAGGTCTTGATCGTCACCGACGACGAAAATATAGCAGGACTTACTATGCTTATGTCGGGTCCTATGATGGGCAAGGCGCGAGAGGGGTACACGGAGGAAGAGCAGGCTAAGTGGGCTGAGTCTATTAGCCAGTCCGTGAAGGAAGAGGTCGAGCAGTTTGGTGGTATCAGGTTTGAAGCTTATGTCCTCTTGGCTACTAAGGATAGAGGCTTGAACGTACCCGCACCGGATGAGGGGGAGGCGTAAGAAAGGAACGGGGTGTACTAATTATAGGTTAAGCAATATATACCCTACCTAGATACCTATAAGGTCCAATCTAAGCGTCTTATTCCTTCACGTTCGAGTCTATAGCCCCCTTTTAACCATCACCATAACAATATGAAACAACACTAAGCCTTTGCGGACACCGCATATGAGAGAGCAGGGCGGGCCAACTTTTGGCGTTACACCTATCTATGAGTACCGAAGAATTGTGACTCGCCAACGAAACAGTCATTAGAAATTAGGAGCTAGAATTCAAGCCTCTATTAGGGCCCAAGTAAAAACGACTGGCTAACTTAGCCTTTTCGTTCATACCATTTAGGTTGGACCTATAATCCATACTTGGAATATATCAAGACGTTTGTCACGGGTTATGTCAGGGCGCTACAGAGGCCCATTATTCCGGGAAAGAGAAGGTATTAAGGATAGCGAGCAAAATAGATTGACTATGGTACAGGCTATCACAAGGGAGAAAAGGGACTTCTATATAGAGTCAGAATCGCCTCACGTGGGTTTCAGCGACCCTCATGCAACAACAAGATTCTATTGCTCACCGCATGCTGGGGTTCATGACATGGCGCAATAAAAAGGATGATGTTAATACTCCGTGGGGATTAATAGTATATATATGGCTCGTTACGAAATATATAGTAAGGTTTTATATGAGGGACAATACAGTGAATCCTATCAATGTGGTTGTTGACATGGGTGGGTAGGCACATCGGCGATGTTGCAGGTCCAACTGCTGGTAGGGCCAGTGTTGACTTATTGTTATTGCACAAAGGAGGAAAACCCTTATCTCTATAGCAGAAACTATCTAGCTAGTATATACAAACGGACCTTGGGCCCGTCCAGTAACACAACCCTACAGGTCCGGTCAGCCCTGAAGGTCAGCCGGCCCATCACAGGAATACAATTTTCACCTTTCCATAAATATGGTCTCTCCTAACACCACATGGACATGATAACACACGCCTCCCATTCCCCCCATTTCTCGAAGACGAATAGATTTTACAACGCTGGCGGAAGTGTCTCGAAGCATTGAGAGTTTACTACGGCGGCGATCCATTCGACCTTGCTCTTGTGGAAGAATTCAAACTGTGGCTTCAAATCGGACTTGTCGCCGTCAAGGATGCCTATGGGCACAATGGAAATATCTTCAAATCCCGTACGAATGCCGCCAAGGGGACTGCCACAACGGCCACAGAATAGACGCTTCACAATGCGTCCCGACTCTGGGGTCGCGTCGTCGTAAGTCTTAATGATCGACGGCTCCGATGCTGAGTATGTGATGTCCTAGAAATAAACTTATGCTATCAGCAAATCTTGCATAGCGACCCTGTGAATATGAATACAAGTTGTGGGAGAGAACATAGACTCGATACTGAACACGCACAGAGGTTTTAAAAGCAGCGAGTGATGCATAAGCTGCGCCGCTGAACTTTTGGCATGAGGTACAATGGCAAATATTAGTCGATACGGGTGTACCCTGGATGGCGACTTTGACGCTACCGCAAAGGCATGATCCCGTTCTAGTCGACATGGCCATATTCGCGAGGGAAGAGAAAGTATTAGAACCGACACACAAGACGTCGCTATTTCAGGTCGGTTATTGGCTTTACTCCAAAAAAATAGGAAACTAAGATGATTCTGTGTCTATATACTAACGATTCGCTAATTCAACTGCTGCTGCTAAATTTATATGGCAAAATTGGAAAGTCAAAGGGAGTCATGAACTTCTCGGAGTCATTGCTTAGTCAGTGAGCTCAATTGTTGGGTAGTGGATACCACCTGATAACTGTCAGCTTCCAAGGAGTACCCATCTGAGAGAGGAACCCACGAGACGTGGGTAGAGTATGGGAGATGAATTCGCGATGCCATTTAAAATCCTTTAGGTGAGGGATTTTACTTCATACGCTCATGACCCTGGGGGTTGGTTTCACAGAGAGCAGCGTCGCATTCAACTAAATCAACGTTTGATATTTACGAGGCAGGAGAAGACCCCAGGTGATAAGCTGTGCCGCACACCCCTAGTAGGTCGAGAGTCTCTTAAATAGTTGGGCGTTTGCCTAATACATCTCTTAAAAACCAACAAAGAGGAGGTAGAAATTGCAAGTAGCTAAATAAGTGATAAGCCACTGTGTTGCTCTACAAATTAAAAAAAATTTAGTTAATACTATTAATATTGTGATTCTTTATACTAGTTAGAATATATTAAACTCCTTTTAGGTAGTTTTTTTGTTAAATGATATTTTGTTTATAATTAATCCTCTAGTTCCTTGATTAAAAAGTCATCGAATGATTGTAGGAAGTGTAGGAATAGCCTATCTTCTCGGACAAGGACAAAGTGAGTACCCCCTATTACATAGTTGATGCCCGGATAAAGGGACCTAGTTGAGTACTCTTGGCTTGCGATTTGGTTGCCCTACTGGACGCCCCACACGCGAAGGTATCTTGTCTGGCGGTACTTACACCAAAACATCGCGCCTGACTCGAGCTTTACCCAGTCACAGCCCTTGTCCGCAACCCCCGTCCAAAGCCTTGCAAGCCCACAATACACTGCTAGGAACCTCTAACCAGGGGGTATACCAGTACACATGAGCCTACTCACCATTCCAATTCACTAGAAGAGGCAGACTTGGCGTACCGGTAATTCCAACACGCATCTCTAAGCAAACCGGACAGATTTGTCTGTAATTAATCCTAAGACGCTACCCTTGAACGCCACTTCCCTGGCCTGCAGATCCGTATGCCCGTTGGCTGCGTTTCATTGGGCGCATCCAAAATTTTGAAGATGCGCGTGACGAATTCTTTGTACCACACTCTGCATGTATTGGATTGGAGAATAGAGGCTAGGCATTCTTCCCAACATGTATGCAGGGAGGACGACTTGCACATTTCCAAACGCTATGTGTAGGTACTGGTATCTTAAGGTATTCTACTACCACTCTACCCAGTATTAGCAAGGACGTAGGGTATTGAGCAATGTGACCAGTACGGATTGAGGCCGCTAATTTTCACGGAATAGAACTCGAGAACTATACCGGAACACTCCCACAAGTATTAGAACGCAGTCAAGCAGTGTGCTTGACCGGTCTGCAGCGTAGTACCTATATTTTGTACCTAGTGTAACATCATCATTGTGCTCGCTACTAAGATCATGTCAGGTGCTAATCATACAGTATAATGGATAGTAAGCTGCGTGCATTAACCCATTTTTGGGGTCCTGTCTTTTCCATGATTCTGTTATCTATATCATATTCCTCCAGCTTTTGCCTTTTTATTATACAAGGCAGGCTCATTTTCATCTTTTCATTGTTAACCCGACTGTAACATTATGTCACGCGCTACTAAGGCATCTTTCATTGTACACAAATAAATGGCCACCATTAAAGAGATGGATGTTGGAGGGCCAACGAAAGTCAATAGGACCTCTTTTAGATCACAGTCGAGCCAACTACGAGGGCCTAGGCCTTACGTCGATGAGAGAAAGCTGTTGCGCAAGGTCGACTTGCATGTCTTGCCAATACTTTTCACTGTATATGTAGCTGCTTATATCGACCGGTATGTTGACCAAGTACCAACGGAGTTGGCACTAACCTTCCATAGTGTTAACATATCCAGTGCTCTGACACTGGGCTTGTCCACAGAGCTCGGCCTTGTCGATCAGCAGCCTAACATCGCTCTGACTATCTTCTTCGTGCCATATATTCTTTTGGAGATCCCATCCAACATACTGATGAAAAGATTCAATCCTTGCCTCTGGCTTCCCGGCTGTATTCTTATCTTCGGAGTTGTGATGATAAGCCAAGGCTTTGTTCAGAGCTACGGAGGTCTTCTTGCCACTAGGTTCTTCCTTGGACTGGCCGAAGCGGGCATATTCCCTGGGAGCATCTACCTAATTAGCTTTTGGTACAAACGAGAAGAAGCGCAAAAGCGATTCACCTTTTACTTTTTGAGTACGGTTATTGCTGGGGCTTTTAGTGGTCTGCTGGCTTCTGGTGTCGCTAACTTAGAGGGCGTTCAAGGTCTATCTAGTTGGAGATGGGTTTTTATTCTAGAGGGTATTGCAACCATTATTATCGCAATCGTTGCATTTTTTTGTATCACGGACTTCCCGAAGGAAGCGAAGTGGTTGCTACCCGACGAGAAGGCTTTCTTACTTGCGAAAACGGAGGCAAATGAGTCTCATGAAGTTCCCGTTACAATTAAAGACGTGTTAGCTTTTCTGTCGAAACCAATACATTGGGTTGCGGCTATTATGAACCTTTGTAAGTTTGCTTCCGCCTTTGAACCTAACCTTGAGCTTTGCTATCACTAACCCCGCCTATAGCGATATTGATTCCCGCTTACTCCTTTGTATTCTTCGTTCCTTCAATCGTCCAATCTCTCGGGTATGGCACCGTGCAGACACAGTTGCATTCAGTGCCGCCATTTGCTGCTGCCTTTGGCTTTGCCATCGTTGCCGCCTACATTTCAGACAGATTTCGAATGCGCTCACCCCTCATTTTTCTGGGGCTCGTGTTGCTGATTACTGGCCTCTCTCTTTTAACCACCCTTCACGGTGCTTCCAACTTTTCGACCCAATATGCCGGATTGTGCCTCACCGCTATGGGTACATCTGGTATCGCTAGCATTGTGGTATGTTGGTACGTGATGAACCTTCGCGGTCACGTAGAGCGAAGTATTGGGTCTGCATGGCTTACATGTTTTGGGGGCATCGGAGCAATCATAGCAACGTTGACCTTTTTGAAACGTGACGCACCTTACTACCGTACTGGATACCTCACCTGTCTTTCTACCAGCTCTCTAGGTGTTGTCATGTGCGCTTTATACGGCATACTTATTTGGCGCAAAAGAGTAGCCGAAGCCCAAAGCGAAAGCCCTGGCGGAATCAAACAAGATCAACTTTACCTATAATCATTCCATAGGGATGATTTTGTTAAATCGTCTATAGGTAGTACCTGTAGCTATTTAGGGCGAGGGAATGAAAGGGTGTGTTGAAGTTTCTGTATAGACTGCCAGGCTACCTGCCTTCCATGGTTAGTTATAAGTAATAAGTAGATGTACTATATATTGGTTAAACATTAAAGAACAAGTCTAAGTATAGTGCAGTAAAGTTATACCTTTATTTATATAGGCAGATGTATGTAGGGCAAATTACCTAGCTATTAAATTTACTAGATTTTTATTTTCATTATAATAGGGTTAATAAAAGCACTAGGTTTAAACATTTAATATATTTATTATAGTTGCGTAATAATAGTTAATATTACAGGACCTATCTAAAGCCTACCATTTTATTTAAAGCAGCGGGAGACAGATAGGCCATAGCCCTAGACCCTAAGGTTGTCTATTAATAAACTACAACAGGCAAGGTGGCATCAAAGGATGGGATACGAAAGACAAGGAGCCTATCCAATAGACTCAATGAGAATTATTATTTGAAGTTACCACTGTTCTAAACCCCTACATAAGCGCTTGTCACCTCACCCCCTATTTTTAACACGAGGCATTCTCCATCTTACTTCGTAGTCTAGAAAGCCTCCAGCCATAACCAAGGCCCCAATTGCTTTGATTAGATCTCCTCACTATGATAGCCCATTCATTAGTAGCTGCCTGCAATGTTAGTGTAGCGGCCCATGTAATTTCCCGCTCCCACACGGGCCAGCCCCCATATGCAGGCTAAGTCTCAAGCCCTTTTACGTCTTGGAACCTTGTGCAAATCAATGTTACTTTTCTCATAGCCCGGTATTTTGCCATGGTCGGCCGAATCAGACGTGGTACCATAATATTGCTATGTTGGTTATGGTATAAGAGCTTGCAGGGGTTACCCTAGTAGTGCAGGGTAAGTTGTATTAAATATAGTAGACAATTTAGTAGTTGATTTAGTGGATAGTTTAATGGGTAGCTTAGTAGATAGCTTAGTAGATTTAATAAGGTTAGTATAGCTATATATTGTATATTGTATGTATATATATAATTAGCTTTTAGTAAGTAAAAAATTACTTTTTAAATATATATATATTTTTTATAATATATTTAACCGCTTTAAGTTTAGTGTTCTTTTTTTGTTGTATATTATTACCGTTTTTGTATATATGTTTATGTAATTAAAGAGTCTTTATTTACTTATTAATAAAGAGCTTTTTTATAGGTGTACGCAAACGGCTAAATCTTTTTATTCTTATATACTTGGCGAGCCACTTTTGTCACCTCAATACGAGGTATTCCAGCTCGGTCTTTAGTTGCAGCGAAATCATAGTCCTTTAAATGTCCACGGATCTCGCTGGACCGCATAGCCCCTGAGTCCAAGAGAAGGTCGTTGAGAGCAGGGCTTCTTAGCAAGACATGCGCGCTGGTTGCAAGGGTGTCCGGTGATGGAGGCGCCATTTCCTGATGGGTGTATATAATCACAACGACGACAAGAGATGACGCTAGGGCGAATAGCCCTGCCATTGCCCAAAGAGCAGTCGGCCGTACATGAAGCCTTTGTTGTAGATATTCGACGGAGCCCTGGCTATCCCTGTTATCGGGTAACAGGAAATAATAACGAAGTACTTCTTGTCCTACACCAGCCAACGCCTCTTGCGCTCTAACTTGGAGGGCTGTGACATCAAAAAGAGCGTCAAATGAGCCTATACTAGGATCAGAGTCTGTCATCAGTGCGAGCAGAGCAGATCCACCATTCGAGTCGGCGGCGATGTCACTGTTGTTAGAAATACCGCTTGCTGCTTGCAAGCTGCCGATTATGACCTCGGAAAACTCCAGGTTCGTGAAATTGAAAAGTTGATGTTCAATCTCTTCTTCTATGGTAAGGGAGTTGGGATTAAAGAGGTCAGAGGAAGAGCTACTCGCCTTTCCTCGGTGGATGGAATACTCCATGTTACAAACAACTGCCGCAACTCGCTGAACTTGGAAGCTATTGTGCACCGAGTTGTCACTCTGATCAGACACTTCTCGGGGTTGCAAGTGATTTTCTATTGCGATGAGGGCGTATTTCACGTCGTGGAAAGTGTTAGTATTGACCTCGACATTATTAGCTAGCCCCCCGCTTGTACAATTAGCCCTTATCACCTTGAACGCTCTTCCACTCTCGGTAGGGGATGTGGGTTCTGCAACGTATGCGTTCAGTTTGAAAGGGCCAATGTCGCATGAAGGCGAAAGCAGGGTCAAATTTATAGACACGCCTGGTATATCCTGAGACCAGTAAGCGATAGCTGGCTCGCAAGTTGCATTCACCTGAGAAATGTCGATTATAGCTGAGACTGAGACCGGAGTCCCTGGGATTTCCGAATCGACCGAGAAACTGGTAAATGCTGTCGAGACTTCATCTTTGCTTCTGTGGGAGAAAGTCCAGACCGGATCTGCAGAAACATTCGGAAAGGTAACACCAACATACCCGCCGAGAATATAGGCCCAGTAAGGGGCATAAGTATCGGTGGATGGTAAATAACCTCCCATCCGGGTAGGTGCGGGTGTGGAGTTCCAAAATCCTTGGGCATCAAACTTGGCCAACAGGTTTATCTGTACATTCTGGGAGAACGAACTGCTCTCCGGCACAAAAAGAGTTGTCGAGATGACGATAATTAACTTGAGGAGCATGAAGACCAGTATAGTGCTCGCAACGGCGAAATGCTTATTTTTGACGGCCTTGACGAAGCTGACGACCTGAAGTGGCCACATATAATCGAGGAGAACAGTTTTGTCCGCAGGTTGTGGGCCGTTCCGTAGCTCTTGCCACGGTTGGTTGACCATGGCACAGCCGTTAACCTTACGCCATAAGCCGACGACCACTGTCAGTACAGCCGTCGGTCCATAGGTCCAAGCGTAGTGGTTTGTGGTCAAGAAAAAGGGTAGGCCATTATAGTGAACGGTCAGGTACTCGATAAAGATGAGACCTAGCGAGAGAGAGAGAAATGTCATCATGAAGATCAAGAGCACTCCTTTTCGCAGCCAGACAGGACGCCAGTATGCCGTGTGATGACGCATCGTTGGGAGTTTCTTGTTCCCTGGACTGAACGCAGTCCATGGCTGAAAAGGTCTCGCCATAATGAAATTTTGAATAATTAGACTTCATAACTTAGGGGCGATAAAGTTAACAAAATTGGGAGCGAAGTGTGGATTGATAGTATCATCACTAACTCTTAAGACCAAAATGCTTCAATGGATTATTAGGGCCTCAATTTCATCAGGTTGGACATCTGGTTATAAATCTCTGATCTGAAACAACGTCGCCCCCAATTCAGTACCGCCCGTCTGAGTAGATATGAGCAGGGCGCAGGCTACGAGCCGATATTGCAGGTACAGGTAAGGTCGCACTACCAGATTGGGGGTGGCGGGACCCAATGACATACATCTTGATTCGCAGGGCATGCAGTCTTCCTAGACGCCTTAATTATCTCAACCTAGGGCTGTGCCTAATAAAATAATGCATCAATGGCCAAGACTTTTCTAGCTTGATACCTACTTACTTAGATCCCATCCACTCCTGCAATCAACCAGCAGAAGAACACCGTATTTTATAAAATAAAATACATTATAGGGCAACGATTGGTTTGCATCGCTCCAGTGGTTAATAGAGGGGCGAAAACAATCGCGCATAAACACTACAGATTTTGTATCATCAAAGTCCATACATATACGATCCCTCAATTATTAAGTTATTATCTTGAACCGAGAAATATGAATTCCGCTGTGGTGTTTAAGGCCTAAGTTGAGAGATGATGCATATGCTAAATCCCCTTAGAGGAATAGCTTACGGGTTGCTTGTATTAGTGTAGCCCCCAACTTTGTGTGCAATATTAGACACTTGGTACAAAGGAGCCTACTACCACATCGTGGCGGTGCGATAGAACAAAAGGGGGCTCCGGTCGGAATCGAATAGTTAATCGGTGTTACATTCTATATGGGTGATCTCTCTTAGGGTTAACACTTGAAGTCAGCCTAACAGTAGTCTATTGGGCTCTATATAGTTGGGGGGAAATAATTCGTCGTAGGCCTTAATTCATTCTGATATTCATTCTGATATTCATTCTGATACACATTCTATCCCACCACCCAAGCCATCCCAAAAGATAGCAAACGAGCGAATACAGTGAGTTAGCAATAGCATTCCAACTGTAAAGGAGCGTAGTGACGCCTCAAGTTCCCTCTCAATGCTCGTACATGAGAATGAAGCAAAGGAATGAAGGTATCAGCAGGCAAGACAAGTATTGCGATGCCGTTTCCTCTCAGCCGAGTATTAGCGAGAGTGACATCGTTATATCCGACTGCGGTTTCCTAGCGGAGCTGTGTTTCTCGCCGTATCGTTTAGCGCCTACGGCACTCGGAGCACGGAGCGGCAGCGAATTCATTTTCAAACTCTCCGGAAACCTTTTCGCAGCTCTTTCCTTGCACCCATCTCTGACACGCGTGAAGTCGGTTCCCCCAACGTTCCCCGATGCGTCCTCTGCACACCGGGCAATAAACCCGAACCGTGACGTATATGCACATTTTGATTCAAGGTAAAAGTTGGGATGTTGGTCTAATCAAGTAAAGTGTGGGATAAAGTGAACAAGTTTCGACACCTTCCAAGGCGTCGGATACGTGCTGGTTATCGGATATGTCTGGTAACTTGGTTGACTGGACGAGTATGAACTGCCGGCGTGGTTTGGTGGTCTAATGCAGTTGAAAGGTCTTGTCATGAAAACGGAATGGGTGCGGTTTTAAATGTTCGACATAGCAGTCGGAATCCTGCTTTTCGTATGACCTTGAATATATCATTTTACCGTAACACGGTACTTCTAATTTTAGAAACGTTGAGCGACGCGGAAGGAAATGAAGTTTCGTCACGGGCAACAGACGCCGAAAATGATTGGCTGGACGAAGTTTTATTCTTGAGGTTACGTAAACCTCACGAAGCACGACCGGGTATGAGGCTTCGTCCTTTAATCTCTCAGAGGGCTAAATTGCATGGTTATCGATGGCAGTAGGAGTGGAAGTACAACAGCGGGTTTCACTTCCAGTATTGTGCACCGTGACATTGAGCCCGATGTCCACTTCTTACACGTTTACACTGAGTAGCTCACTATATGTTGAGATTTAGAGTATGTAGTGGATAGTGAAGTAGTGTGAGTGACACTCAAGGTAAAATAAATCAATAATTACGGATCAAGGGGTGTTTACGTGTACTAAGGGGTAGCGGACTGAAAGGATAGCAGCACCACAGCTGGCTATCCCCCTTGCTTTTCGGACTGAGACACACCCACGATGCAGAATTTTTTBADDTTTTTTTGAAGTTAATTTTATTGACTTCTGATCATACGCTTCGCCAATCACCGGAGCCAATAATTTTAGCCTATTAATGAATAATAGTGAGATTATCTCCAAGGATCAGGGCCCCAGACCACAAGGACTGATTCAATGTAATTGCAGTCTTGCTGGCGCTGCAGGCAGGTAATAGATATTTGGTGTTGTGCGAAGGCGCCTAAATTATGTCCGCGGGCTTTATCTTACTATATGGCTATATCCACGTAGACTCTTGGTCGAGACCTATATGCCAAGGTCTGTGTGCCCAGGTCTATGTATCTTATGACAGTTGGTGTTACGATTCCTGTGGACAGTGAGGAATGTGGTAGATGTTCTTGCCGGGGGAAGGTTCCCAGGTATAGCCTTCGTAGACTAACTAACATAACAATATAGTTTGCTCTCAGCGAGTTGCCTCGCAACAGTTCGTAAATCGTTAGCTGGCCTTCTGTTTTAGTCGATAACTAGCCGAATAATTCCCAGGTAGAAGAGCATTTATTGGTGGATATATTTCGCTCATAATACTTGAGGTTATATGGCACAAGGGCATCTTACTGAATCAATGAGGTCTGATATATGGTCATCCCTCTTTTTGTGGTTGAGTCACCGTAGCATAAGTTTAGAGCTGATTTGGTGCACAACATGCTGAGTAACAACCTATCCAAAACCGGAAGATTTATCATGGTGACGCGTAAAGGCCGGCTAAGGAGATATTTGTTGAATTGAGGATTCCACCGTGTTTATCAGGTACCTAGCTCTATTTCCATCCCTTTAAGCATGCCACGCGGCCAAGAGCCACAGAGCCAGAGCCACATAAGTCTTAGGCTTCCAACCTTCCCTCCATGGGAGAGATATACAGTTGGGGTTAAGGGAGCTATTTGCTATTGAGGCTTGCGAATTGGAGTCCAACTGAAAGAGGCGAAGGCCTCGAGAGGCCGGTTATAAATAGAGGACAAATGGCAAAGTTACAATGCAGTCAGAAGAAGGGAAGCGGAAACCCATTAGACATACTTAAAAATTATGTTCGGATAATTATTTCCTTGGTATATTTTCCATGCATATATTATCTTAAAGCTGCAACTATTTTCTCAACCGCGTTAACTCCTCGGTGGAAATCCTATTCAATATTATCTTCGGTAACTCAATTTTAATTTTTGCTAGTTTTATTCGAGGAGGGTTTAACGCCTATAACTTCTCTACTGATCTAAATGGGATTATAACCTGATAAAAAGATTACGGCTCCAAAGTTCCTCTTAGTAACGCAGTATTTCAACAAGTAGGAAGGACGTTCAGCTGTGCGATATACGCACAGACCACTTGAGCTTTCGACCCTTGCTCATTTGTGCTCCTTGGGTCCTCAGCACTAACCTATCTAGACTAGGTGGTCGAGCGTCAGTTGCTAGGGGGTGGGGGTGGGGCGGGCGTGGCTGGAGGAGTTGGGAGGAGAAACGTGATGTATTTCTTTACCCAATGGAGGTAGTAGTTGTTTCCAGTTGTTGATGGTTGCCTTGTGCAAACGAATGCGAACTTATATATATAAGGTATAGCCTAGGTAGACGTACCCATCCTACTTAGCTAGTCATCATCAACCGAGAATACGTGACTGGGGCTACTAAAACGCTAAGTTCAACTAATTATCGTGAGACCATATTCCACAGCCGTTTTAACCCCGCCTGCGAAGCTGGCAGGAGTTACTCGAAGCATTCTAATATTTTTCTTAGAATTTGGGAAGCAATCTTGAGTATCATTACAGTTTACAATGGTAGCAGTTGCTCGGCAAGGACGCCGCTGGGTGGAGCATCACTGCAAATCGGCAATCTGGAATTGCAAATGTGATCCCATGCCGCGTTACGAGGATGCGGCTGCTATCGCTACAAATCTGGGGTTGGGATTGATGAAGTCCGATTGGACTGGAACTCCCAGCTACACATACCAATCGGACGCACTGCAAAGGTACAACGCGCTTCTGGCAGCCAAGTCGACTAGAGCGGTCCTCAAAGAGCTACGGGAGTGCGCCCTGACCCCAACTGAAAGCCGGAGAGCTTGGGAAGCTTTAGGACTGGACGAGGCGGTCTGCGCAACAGGATTTATCGAAGATGAAAGCGCGCGGCACTCGCGTAACGAACAGAACCCCCCTGGCGTCAAAGACACAGTTAGAACGCGAGTGCGATTGGTGGAGGTTGCAGACCGCGTAGAACAGGCGAAGTCCACCACGGAGACGGGAATTTTTATTAGTGACAGGATCGATTCACAAAACTGGGATGTCGCGGAACAGTGGAAAATGGTCAACGAGCTCACTATCGGCGTGGTTTACAAGAAGATGGAGACGGAGGTGATTGTGGCCGTCGAAGAAACTGTGGTATCCACAATCACATACGACGAAAGGAGTCGGGCGCTTCTGCGGTGCGCCGGGCAAGTAGGCGTTGGCCTGGAACTACTCGCTGCAGTATGCCGTATCTCGAGGGAGATTTCCTACGATAGCGGCTCATACATATGGGTCAGAGATTTCGAAGACGTCGGAAATATACTAATATCAAGCATTGGCGTGGCAGCAATGTGCGAGTTCAAAGCCGCTAATGCTCGTGGAAAAGTACATCCCTTAGGCTCTAGTGGGTGGATGACCGAGGAGATGTTCGAGGAGATGCTCAAGCTACTGCCCGTCCGCGATGGCTTTGTTGATCTTCGAGAGTCTGGGATGCAGTCAACAGTGAGGCCGATATCATTCATTCATGCCCCGCTGTTATGTCCTCTTTGCTGGGTAGTCACCAGCGAGCCAAACTCGCTCAGCCCGGCGACCCAGATTCAGCCTCTACGTCTCGTCGGCTCGCCTGATAATCATGATGAGTTTACCGCCGTGTCTCATCTGTGGTCTGAGTTCAATGGAGATGCTACGGTATCCTCCATGCAGAATGATGCAGCCATAATAGGGGGACCAGCGAGCTTATGGATCGATAAGCTATGTATTAACCAAGACGACAGTGATGAAAAAGCTAGTGAGCTATCTCACATGGGCAGCTACTATGCTGGGGCGCACACTACCCTCATCTGTCCAGCCCGTCCAGTAATCGGTGTGCCTTTAACTCAGCAAAGTAGGCACTTGGTGGCAATACCGAGTCATCTAAAAAAATACCAAGGCTTGAGTTCTTGGAGACAGGACGCGTGGCATGATAGAGTGTGGACTTTCCAGGAAGCATATCTGAGTAGAAACCCTCAAGTGGTTAACTCGGAAACCAACGCTGGGTTCAATGCATGTTGGTTGGACTTCATGGCATACGCAGCAGAACAGCAACAACCTACGAGATGTGAGGTTGGGTTGCCGCCATTCCATTCTGAGGCAAATAATCGATCGGCTTATGGTCGCTTAGAGGGTTACAGCACCCCCTTTATGCGAGGTTGGGCTTCCTGCAGTCGTCACAACTGGGCGCCCGATATTTCCAGTATCAAGATGCCTCTTGCAAAGTTGCTCGACCACACGCATAGCAGGAAATGTACAGAAGAGCGAGACAGAATTCTTGGCGTGCTGGGAGTATCACTGTCAACAGAACAGTTCCTATCGAAAGGCATTTCTAGTTTGGATGATGCCTATCGAGAGGCCGTACGTTGTGGTGCCCTTGGTGCCGAGGTATTGCTAGCTGACTTGGGAGGGACTTCCCCAAATTCATGCTGGATACCCAAAGATGGCACCAAGGCTAAACATCCGCCTCGTATGGGACAGAAATGCAACGCACTGAGGCCTACAGTGGATAACAATGGGAGGCTGATCTGTAAGGCTTCGGAGGTGGATATGGATATGGATGATAGAGCGAAGTATTCAGAGAAGCATGGCCACGGCAGGTTCAGCATGAGGATACACAACGGCACCTCTGATGCGAATGTGGGATTCTATGGGTCTAGCAGCACAAAGGGGAGGGTTTATATGTTGGCGGCTGACAATGAGGCAGATTCACTATCAGGTAGAATTCTGGTATGGGCTACGGACACTGGTAGCGGGTCACATCATATCGAGGGTACTGGAATGGTAGAATGGGGAATTCGCTACCGTAACGGCGAGCGATCTGAAGCTAAACCAGGGAAGAGTTCCATAACGCTGGCGCTCAATTAGGGAGTAATACGACACAAAGCCAAGCAAGCAGGTACCTAGAGCATAAATTTGAAAGGGAATACATACACCAAGGCTTACCTCGAAGATCTTGCATAAAATACCATAAAACACACTGAGATTTGTTGTTAGATACAGTATAAATATAGGGGCCAGCAGTGCTTGTGGCTACCAAAATATGCCGTAAACACTATTACTTAATATGATGCATGCTGTTTGATGCACGAGGAGGTAACCATGTAGAGCTTGCTAGCGATCCTTTACTAACAGAGAGGCTATATAATACTGTGTCCGTTATATTAGCTGACCCAAATTTGTTGAACAGGCTGGCTGTTTAAATGTGCATCCCTTTGGTATGTTGCGGCAAGTACCAAGCATGTACGATAGCTATCACCTTGTCACTCTTGCAGATATCGCTAATTCTGTTTCGCTGGAACTACTTGGGGACCACAGAGTCCCTATGCTAAAGGATTGTCTGAACGTCACATTGTAAATAACGCTAAACCCTACGTAGAGGCATCTGAAAGCTCTGGATACCAACTCCAATCTAGAATTCGTGTATATCTCAGCTTCAGTGATATGATCGTGATCATGATAATGTGTTAAGAGTTGTAGGTTATGTGAGGATGAGGGGAAATGAACTTACTTTCAGGGTCTTCCTCCATCGCCTTCCGATGTTTCCTGTTACGCGTCTTCGCGTCATTGAGAAATTCTAACAGCATATCTGCTGCGTCTGCCTCCCCCAAAACTGATAAAGGCTCGACCCCTGATTGCCAGGGCGAATCCCTAGTATCCAGAGCAGTTATTTTCCTAGCTGTGTTGTCCAAGCAGACATCGATAATGGACGGGTCCACCTCGGGTGCCGTGATGGATAAAAATTCCTTCAGGCCAATTACCTCGAGCTCTTCAGGCCCTGGGAGAGACGTCGGCGGGTCTTCCACCACGATAGACTGTTGTCCGCGCACCCGGACAAAAGCGTAGCGAATATGGGACGCATCAGTGCCATGTGTGCCGGAATTCGACTCTTGCGATACCAGAACTGTCCAGCTTCCGGGCACCAAGTCCCGTACTCGCGGTGAGCACACGGTATCATCCGGCATGCAGAACGGCAGGGCAAAGTTTTCACAGAGTATCGGTGTCACCTGGGCCGTGGATAGCAAGTCGGGGATCAAAGATGCTGGGGCACTGGAGAAGGCCAAGAATGGGGCTTTCTCCTCAAACCAATGAAGCGACCTGGGCTCCAACGTAGATAACCAGAGAAGAAAACCGGCAGCAAAGCGCTCGGGTTTAAGGAGACCGTCCCCCAGGTGAATGTAGTTGTGCTCAAAACTGACGAGACGTCCTTCTGCGCGCTGGTGGCGGGCAAAGATTTGTTGTATGGGGAATACTTGATGAGGCATCAAGTAGGGACTAGTCTGGAGCCAAAACTTCTTACGTAAAGCAGACGAATATGCACCTGCGAAAACTACCTTGACACGGGATAATACCTCGGTCTGTGTAGCTAGCGTGGTGAGAATCTGGGCACTTAGTGCATCGCTTTCGCAAGTCGGGTTCTGTAGCAGGCATATCTCTTTCAAGGATGTCGCCCGAGACAGTGCAGTGGCGAGCTCTGCAGGTGTGCTGTGAATGCTGTCTGTACAGAGACTTAACGATGTGATAGTCCCACCTGCTTCTAGATTATCGTCCAAAGCTGCCGATACGGTCTTGGCTGAAAGGTTTTCAAGAAGCTCTAAGCCAAGATGGCCATCATGCTGAATATAAGCAAGGCGAATCAGCCGACCGACAGCGCGTGTATCATCAAGAATATCACGGCATCCCTGAAGAGCCTGCTGAACAAGAGCGTTGAAGCCGGGAAGGTAGCGGACACCATCAAAGACTGATATATCGAAGTCATCAAAGTGCAGAGTTTTCTGAATTAGGCTCTTGGTGGCCTCATCTTGTTGCATGTTCGAGCTCTGATGCTTTACAGTCATGCCAGGCAGACTGGTAACAGCACTCTCAGCTGATGCCCATACGGGGCTCAGCGCTGCACTGTCCACTAGTGGTATCGAATCTAGAATTTGCGTATCGTTCAGGTGGTGCAAGGTGTCATAATCATCCGCCGAGTCATAATTGAATTTGGCCATGTACTCAGCTGCAGACAAAGCTTTCCTCGGGCGCACCTCGTCCATGACTCTCAAGGGGCCTTCTTCAAAGTGAAAGCGAGCATCGAGATGGAATGGCCTTCTTTCCGCCTCCAGTGACGGGACGAACTTCGCCATGCCCACAGCAAAGCCGACGATGCCGTAACACACCCTTCCAAGTCGGTGATGTCAACAACCACCATTCCCCATTCGAGGTCAGTGTCACGATACACAGTGGCTAAAGGTTCCGGACGGGCCGGCGCACCACGGCCTAGCCGTGGATCAAATGCCACACCTTGAAGCAGCGAAGCTGAGATGAAGGGAAACGGCACAACACTCGTGCGATCCCGTGGTCGGAACCGGCGGGGGTCGCCGGGGTTCCTACGTGTGAGTTCTGGTAGCTCTACTGGCACTAGACGGTCCTTGCAAGTCTCATCTCTCGCATAATAAGCGTCGGCAAGAGCCAACTCACCGCGGATGGCAGTGTGGTTAGCAGGGTCGGAGAAGATAGTGACGATGCGCTGACAACAGACAGTGAGGGGGATCCCCTGTAGCGACTCTTCAGGAAACCCACCAACGCTGGAGACGACGGCGACGGGCTGGTAGCCGTTGGCAAGCTTGGCTACTGTGAAAAAAGACCCAGGAGTTCGGGCCAGTCGGTGGCTCGAGCGACCGCCAGTAGGGTGTGAATGAAGGTTCCGCCATGATAACATGGAACCAGTATCCAGACAAAAACAAACAGCGAGGTGAAGGTCAAGAGGGGGGTACTGTAAGGACAATAGGCGACAAACGGCAACCTATTGAGCCAAATCTGGGGTGGAGGTCGTTCTCTGTAATATGAGTATAGGACTTGAGGTTGAGGAGACGTTAGATGTATAACCTACTATGTAGGTATTGTCGCAACAATTTCAGAACCCATGGCGGTTGGATGGAGGTTTACTACTCTGTTTCGTTAGATAGAGCTTATATCATCTTGCTCAATCTACGAAGGTTGAGATACCAGGTCAGGAGGCGGCGTGTATCGAATTAACTCGCCAAATCCGGTTCGACACTAACCTTAATCAGGCTTAGGGCTAGTATCTGTAAGCTTCGGGCGTTAAATAACAACTTCAGCAGTTGTGATTTAATATACGCCGATGATGAGCCAATAACGATGAAAACTAAGTTACAGCGCCTATTTAGGTAAGTAGCTTTCGTGTGCCTAGCTATTAATATTCATTAGGTATACAGAGCCTTGTTCCGATATGGCTTAAGACTACTTAAGTAACCAAGTAGTAGGGTCGAAACGAATTGACCGAGTTAATGCAGTATATCATTAGTGACAACCAGCTCCTGTCTGA
Organism: Xylaria polymorpha; assembly: GCA_003426235.1. NCBI lineage: Eukaryota > Fungi > Ascomycota > Sordariomycetes > Xylariales > Xylariaceae > Xylaria > Xylaria polymorpha. The sequence continues at coordinate 46,304 of NQIM01000168.1, read as the reverse complement.
TGTGTCCGGGGTAGGGCTTAGAGTTCTGACTTGTATGCCTTTGAAAGAGTCCAGGACAGCCTCAGCCCTATCGGTAACCTATACTCTTGTATGACATTAGTAAGCTGCTAGGTTCATTCAACTCTAAAGGAAGGATAGGTACGAATCCTAGTCTGCTAGCACGTACGCCGTATCGGATTTGGGAAAGTCCGAGCTCCCGGATAGACTGAACAGAGTGAGGGGTAGTAATATCTTGATGATTTATTGATTTTCTCATGGAGGTTAGCAAGGCCTCTCTCTTCGCCAGTATCCGCCAATTACATATCACGGTCACTCGTGAGCCAATTCCGCTAGAGGCGCCTGAAGTCACTCATGCGCATTCCTTCGGGATGAGTTTGGGAGGCCAGGTTGGTGTGGAAGCCAAGACGCTTCGCCTGATCTGTACCGGTGCAACGCTGGGCTCTCTCTGGCTTGGCCCGTTAATTACCACGCGGGACGGTTCGTGGACTGAAAGATTTCACCCGGGTATTCAGTATGAGATATTGGACTAGTCTAACGGCAGGCTTAGAGACGGAGACGAAAACGGATCGCATGCTCTCATCTCCTCTGCTAGATCTAGGTTATGATGCGTTATAATATAACTGACCAAGTATGTATGAATACCCGTGTAAAGTCTGATTTTAATTGAGCTTCAGTCTCGCCAGTCCCAAAGTTGATTCTTGGACACACACCTCACCGTCACCCAGATCATCTACGCAGCTCAGTACAATCTGTTGCGAACAGACAATATGAGATTTCATAGTCTCATTTCATCTAGATTCCTTCTAGATTCAGTTGCGAAGACCACTCCCGTCCCCAACGATCCAAATGAATCTTTGACTTTAACCGCCCTACGTCAGACCGCCAATGGCTGCAACCACTTCTAAGTTTTTTCCTTCACGCGTTGATCAAAGAGAAGAAGCCAGCCTCTAATGAGACTATGACCACATCGCTGCCCCAACTATATGCCAATGCATCAACGGTAAGAGCCCCTCCAAGGCGAATCACTGCAAGTGGTGCGGGAGGGCGCCTATGACTGAATACGTTCGTCCATCCAAGCTCGGTTTACCAACTCAATCAGGATAATCAGAACCGTGGTTTGAACGGTTGCGATCCTTCATGGGGATTCAACGCCACGCCAAGCACCGCGTTCCCGGGCCATTGCTGCCGCGACCGGTGAGGATCGAAGTCTCGATCGGGATGAGAGTCTTATTGACGAGAATTAGCCTGGGATTAGGAATGAATCCTAGAAAACACATGAGTCACCAGATCACTTTGTGTCGTCTAGGTCGTACTGACGCGATGGTGCCTGGTCGACTGCGCCGCCTCCAAACATTTCCCCTCGTAGGACTTTATAAAAATGGATTGCTCATCTCATTTTGGGCCTATCAACAGTCGACCTATGCAAAACGTGCGATAGCCAAGATATTCAAAGCATTGCGTGGGAATGATCGAAGTATGCTGTGTAACATGTAACATTAGACATCTTCCCCTATACCTCGGGGGCAAAGAATCGCCTCACTGTCACAACATCATGGCCCGGAATGGTAACAGCGCCGAAAGTCGTGTCATCCTATATTATTATGTACGTAGGTAATTATATGATGGAATGCCCCTCTTTCTGGCCCCCAACACTCATTTACATCCCACTTCTCACCGTACTCCGCGTTCCGAGCAGTGTGATCTCCTACCCCGAGCTGACAATCTTGATTAGGATGCCATCAGGTGTGTAACCTTTAGAAGTGTACGTCGCTGTGTGGTACTGTGCGTTGGAGGCATTGTAAACAACACCAAAGGATCCGCCTGCCTCGGCACACCCAACAAGGGCAGCCAACTGTTGCTCAGGGGTCGCGCTGGCACCGCCGTCGATAGTGTTGGCGATGTCGGCAAAGAGGACGCTGGAGTTGACCGTGGGCACGATGTGCTTGCCGAGGGCCAGCACGGTGCCTCGCTGGTAAAGCGTGTACTCTTCACAGTTGGGAGTATCGGCCGCCAGCATGACGAACTGTCGACCTGCCTGCGTTTGAGCACCGTAGGAGCGCAGGTACGAGGCTACGAACTGAACGTCCGCGACGTCGACTTCTTGGGGAATGCTGTCACCGTCTGTATAGCAGAACAGTTCTGGTCCCTCCGTGGAATCGCAGGATGCGGCAGCTGTGGCGGCGAGGAATGACACCGCTGCAAGCGTGAGAAGGCGTACAGAGAACATCGTGAGAAGATGTAGGTACAAGAATAGATTATGATGAAGGCGAGTGAAGTGAGAAAGGTATTGACCTAGGTGATGGGACAGACCAATGTGATGAGAGCACTCTTCGTCTTTCTGATACTAAACCAGACTCACTATTTTATACCTTTCGCCCTTCGGGCCTCGGTGAATTGCACGCGAAAGAAAAATCACAGCATCGTGAGTCGCATTGATTCGTAATCAATATCACAATCACATTGCAGGCTACCAAATCCCTCGAACCCATGCATTGCTGACTGCCCAGACTCTAGGACTCATACTACCATCCTACGCACCCTAGTTTCGTTGCTATGAAATGGTATGTGTAATATCACAAGGTGTATTATGCCTTGGTTTGGTCAATATGAGGTTCGCGTCAAGCATAATTATGTCAGACTGACCTGACAAGGACTCCTTGATGTTAGGCTGAACCATCTAGCCGTCACTCACCGGCGTAGGGACGGATATAGACGGCGTATATAGAAGTGGTTGCGGGCTATCCAAATGAGAATCACTTTCAGTAATCCCCATCAGTTGCTCATTTCAAGAGATAGATAGAGAAATCTACTATCATTGCCATGGCGGCTACGAAGGGCGCTCGCTTGCTTGTTCTCCTACTTGCTCACTTTCTCTGTGTCTCGGCAAGCTGGAAGTATGCCGACCCGGAAAAATATCCCGATGTCCCAGAGTATGGACCACAGGTGATAACTGCCGGTCTGCCTTGTGAGATGTTCACGTCGCTAATAGTCACGTAGCCTAACCCGCCATACATGGTGGACAATACCAAGAACTACTATAAAGTAGCTCCAGATAAAGGTGCGTAGTCTCTCATTGGTGTTGGTCATGTCGATTGAGGGTTACATCGGCACAAGTCTTCTGTCATACACTTTGGATAACTTCTACGACTTCACACTCATATGCCATCGCCTTTACTTGTGTCGTCACTTATACCGTTTCACTCGACTGCTTGCGCACTTACTTATAGTCGACTAGGTACTTCAAATGGCCCTGTCTGGCCCTATTCTGGTAGCTATGAGAAGTATATTTCCAACCTACGCAATGGTAGGGTCATGCGTGGTGGATTCAGGAACAAAACGGCGACCACCATGACCAGCTTCGATACTACACGAAAGAAGAAGCGTCAAAGTGGTTCATACTGGCTTGAAGAGCTTGCACCTATGGGTAGTGTAAGTAGAGAACTAAACCACGCAATTCGTGACCATCTTAGCTGACGACAATAAAGCAACCTCGTGCCGGCGACGGTTACGATTTCTATCGGAACGTCGTCGATGATTATCAAGCTGATAACAACGGTGGTTCCGATGCTACTGAAGCCATCAATGCCGCCATACAGGACGGCAACCGCTGCGGCGAAGAGTGTGGCAATACCTTTACTCTTGGCGCCATCATTTATTTCCCAAAGGGTACCTATCGGGTTTGCTCGCCAATCATCCAGCTGTACTACACGCAATTCATCGGGGACCCTAATGACCCGCCTACCATCCTAGGTTGTGAGGACTTTACGGGTATCGCACTCATCGACACCGACCCCTATATACCTGGGGGCAACGGAGCGAACTGGTATATCAACCAAAACCAATTTTTCCGCCAAATCCGGAACTTTATCTTTGACCTGAGGGAGATGCCCCAGGCCACAGACGAAAACGACCAGGAATTAGTGCCGACGGGCATTCACTGGCAGGTATCTCAGGCCACCTCGCTTCAGAATTTAGTGTTCATGATGCCCGAAGCTACCGACGACGATAAAACTACCGCCGTGGGCATCTTCACCGAAAATGGTAGTGGTGGTTTTGTCTCAGACCTGACCTTCAATGGCGGAAATATCGGCTGGCGTGCTGGGTCCCAGCAGTACACGGCGCACAATCTCAAGTTCAACAAATGTCTGACTGCTGTTCAGATGGTCTGGGACTGGGGTTGGGTTTGGCAAGGCATCGAAGTGAACGGTGGTGCTATTGCGTTTAACATTAGTGGCGTGGGCGGTGATACTGGACAGGGCATCGGCTCCATATCGCTCGTGGATAGCACTCTCAGCGGTGTACCAGTTGGCATCCTGACCAACGACAATCCCACGTCGCCACACATTGTGCTGGACAACGTCAAGGTTGATGGCGTTGATAGAGTTGTCCAGGTCGAGGATGGGGATACCTTACTTACTGCCTCGGGTACTATTAAGATGTGGGCCACGGGTAAGGTATACAAGGGCGACGAAGGCTCTGATGTGACTGGCTCCGTTGATACACCATCAAAAGCGTCTGGCCTACTCTCCGACGGCAGGTTATTCACTCGGCCTCGCCCCCAGTATGAGACGCTTGACTCATCCCAGTTCTCGGTAGCAACTAGAGATGGCGGCTGCGACAATGACGGCACCGGTGATCAGACAGAGTGTTTGAACGCTTTTCTCCAAGATGCGGTAGGATCTCGAAAAATCGCGTATTTCCCGGCCGGTATCTATCAAGTTGGCGGTACCGTTTTGATTCCTACCGGATCGCGAGTCGTCGGAGCTAGTTGGTCTCAGATCCAAGGTACTGGTTACTACTTCTCGGATATGACCGACCCCAAAGTGGTAGTCAGAGTTGGCAACCCAGGTGACATTGGGACGATGGAGATTTCAGATATGCTTTTTACCGTCCGGGGCAACACGGCCGGGGCTATCGTCCTCGAATGGAATGTCGCTGCCGTATCCCAGGGCGCTGCAGCTATGTGGGACTCGCATATACGGGTTGGTGGTGCGAAGGGCACCGATCTGGACTTGGAGACCTGTCCTAAGCGCAGCTTCAACGACCAGTGTATAGCTGCCTCTCTAATGATGCACGTTACGAAGCAGTCTTCGGGCTACTTTGAAAACGTTTGGGTTTGGGCGGCTGATCACGATAACGATGAGAGTATCTACGACAGTCCAGATAAGCTGTCGAGTCAGATTAGCATCTACTGCGCTCGTGGCCTGCTGATTGAGTCGACGGGCCCGTCTTGGTTCTATGGTGGCGGTTCAGAGCACTCGGTTATGTACAACTATTTGCTGAGCGGTGCCAAAGACATCTATTTGGGCCATATTCAAACGGAGACACCATACTACCAGCCAGAACCCATTGCGCCGCAGCCTTTCAACGTTGCAGCCAGCTTTCCTGGGGACCCCGACTTCAGCAGTTGCAATGGCGATACTGCTTGCGCTGCGTCGTGGGGCATGGTCATCTCTGACTCAAGTTCTGTTACTGTGCACGGGGCCGGCCTATACAGTTTTTTCCAGAATTACTATCAAGATTGTCTAGAGACCAACGAATGCCAGCAGCGTATTCTCAGGGTTACAGGTTCGAAGGATGTTGTTTTCCTGAACCTCTTCACGGTGGCGATATCCAACATCGCCATAGGTATCGACAAGACGGTTGTATCCAAAGACGATAATCAACGCGGCTTTACCACCGAAGTCAGTGTGTGGCTCCCGCTCGACGGTTCCGATAACATCAACACCATATTTGTTGGTACGCAGATATGGACATCGACGACAGTTTCGTGCTTGGATGAGACCTGCTTACTCGTGTTTCCAACAAGTCATCTGTCGAACACAGCTACGATATCACCCAGCCCATACACTACATCATTCGAATACGGAGACACGAGCACAGTGACAAGCAATGGAGCGGTGACAGTAACGTTTATCACCACCACAACCACCACTGTGCTCACGATCTCGCCTATAACCACTGACGGGATACCGTATTCCAACTACAATATCTCGTCGGGCCAGTCGACTACTCGACATAACTCCCCAGCGTTGATATACCCCCGGTCACCATCTCGTTGCCCGACGGCGATGGTGGCATGACGACGCGTGTTATTCCCCTCCCGCCGTGGCCACTGATTGATGGAGGTCCGACCGGACCGAGCACTATACCGATACCATCTGGTGGTGCTACAGGCGGCACCGGCACCTATTATACGGGCGTTACATCCACAGTCACCGTTACTGGTGCCACAGTGACTACCATCAGCTTTCCCAACGTGGTGATGCCCACAACCGTAACATGCCCACCAGACGACACGATAGTCTTCGCTACGCCGTCTACCACCATCTTCACCGAATGCGATACGCCCACGACTTTTGGTATCGGCTTCAACTGCCCTACCACCAAGGTGGTGAGTTTCCTAGGGCCAACAACCGGTATCGTATCGGTCGACTGTAGCGTCGTGACGTTCTTCGCCAGCACTCCTGATACGACCACGGAACCGCCACCTGATGACACCACTACTACCTTGCCAGTGTGGACAACCTGGCCACCTGGTATCATTTCCCCTATCCGGACGGATGTCGATGAGCCAGAACCTACGGATGGTGGCACGAATCAGCCTTGCACTCTCTGGTTTTTCTTTGTCTGCATCCGGCATGGTGATCTTGAAATCGGCGGGTGGTTCTGGTCATATCCTCCTGGTATATACCCCCCCGGCCCTCCCCCAGGGATCAGATGGCCGTCTGGATTCTCATTGGAAGGCACGCTACCACCATGGCCGCCGATTACCATCGGTCCTGGTGGCCAGCTCACGTATTCGGAAGAGCCAAAGAACGAGGAGTGCACGACGACGCAGACGGCATCCATTTGCACCATTAGCACTACCTTCTCCGTGACTTCGAGCGGCACGTTCTCATCGACGACGGCCACAAGCACGACAAAGATCTGTGAAACAATTTCCGGGTGTTCTGTAAGTTACTCGACGACCGAAGTAGATACGACTACTGTCGAGACGTGCACTGTGTCTCCCACCGGCGCGGGGAGGAGTGGTCAACCTACCGCTACGCCGAGTGCTAGTGCGCAGTCAAGCAGCAATGATACTCAGCCCGACCTCGTCGATCGAGACAATATCGCAGATCATGCTCCCCTACACAAGCGTGCTTGTAAGGAAGTACCAGTCGTGATATTTCCTAAAAACCCCACAAATCGCCAAGAAGTGCTGGTCATCGAAAACGCGCTCGCGCAACACGCTCACCGCACTGTTTCATCTGGGAGTCTCGGCGGCGGCTACACCGCATTCATCTGGGTGCAGAGTCTGCCCACAGACGTGAAAGATGAGCTTGAATTTCTCACAGAGATCGACGAGATATACGACTACAGAGATTGGAACGCCAAGAACGAACCACAGGCGGGCCCCATCCTCCAGTCGGTCCCGACGAAGAGGGCGCGTGTCAATCCTCGCGACTTGTATCAACTTGAGCGCGGATCAGCGTATCTGGATGTTTCGCTCAATGACACATCCGTCGACGACCTTGTGTCGCACAAAGAGTCTTGGCTCGCAAAAAGAGCGCAGATCACGGCCGAGGCGCTAGGCCTGTACAACGATGCCTTGATTTCACTGCCCCCGGGCCAACTCTGGAAGCAGCTAGGGGCTAGAGGAGGAAGACTCAGTGGCAACAGATTCCAATATCATTTTGACGACTCGGCCGGCTCGGGGATCAGCGTATACGCGCTGGGCGAGGTTGGTGGTGTCAACACTGGCCACCAAGAGTGGGCAGGGGCAGGCAACATGGCGCCACAGCCTTTGAACGCTCCCACTTATGGTACAACGCCCGGGGCAAATGATGATCCACACGGCACTAGAGTAGCAGCGGTGATGAACGGCAAGGATCTCGGCGTCTGTAAGAAGTGTCGGGTGGTCAACACCGGCTACCAGTATCCTGACGATAGAAATTCTGATCCTCGGGACTGGTATTTGGAAGATCTACTGGCCGCCTGGGACGATATGAACAGCGGCGGGAGGTCGCCCGCAGGCTCTGTCATTAACCTGTCGTGGGGCTCAAAATTCAACTTCTGGACGCCGGGTTTCATCCGCAAGCTCTACGACATTCTTAAAAGGATGGACAGAGCGGGCGTTACAATCGTCGTCGCTGCCGGGAACTGGGGTATCACCGACAATCCCCAGAGGCCGGGCCTGAAGCGCAAGACGATTGATACCTATCCTCAGTTGTTTGCAGACCCGTCAAACACACAGATGTCCGTCTACAAGGATCCCGCCGACTCCGCTGATCTCGGCTATCTCCCCAACATGATCGTCGTGGGCGCCGCCTCCCAGAACGGTAGGGAAGCTGCTATTTCGCAGACGGGCCAGTTCGTAACGACGCATGCACTCGGATATCAGGTTTATGTAGTGGATTCTGGCAATGGGTACGAGGTTGCCAAGGGTACGTCTTTTGCAGCGCCGCAAGTGGCTGCGCTCGCGGCGTACTTCAAAGCCTTACCGTCGCAATGGCGGACTCAGCGTACGTATTTCCCCATTTCTACCTAGTTCGCTCCTCTCCAACACTATGTTTTCTCATCTTTAACGAACCCTCCCGCACGCAAGAATCATTGCTTTACACCGCACTAACACCCCTCACTTTTCAGTCAACCAAGGGAATAGTAATGGGCCCAAGGCAGTGAAAGCCATGATAGTGGCGCTTGAACGCCCTATTACCGTCGGGTCTGTGCCATCCTCGGATTCTGGGCCAACGGTTTCCCTTGTATGGAATGGCATGGACGTGACGGTTAATTGTCTCATGGACTTTCCTCAAGGCGGGGATCCGAAAGGCGTCTGCCCAAGTCTCACGGACGACATTACCGACTATGTACCGGTGCAGAGCTGCGCCCGTATGGCGGTGTTCGACGAGACATCGCTCCTGGTTGCGTCCAGCAACGACACGTTATCCAAGCGGCAGTCCGGCGGCGTCTGTACGTTGCCGCCTAACGGCGGCGGTGGGACACGTATCACTTTCACCACGGGGCCAACCGTGGCGCCCACGTGCGCAAACGCGGATGGATGCGGTGGCAAGGTGTGCACAGGGTACTGGTGCGACCCGAAACCGACAGGCTTCCCGCCGGCTTTCCAGGACCCTAAGGATCCGAGCTCGTCTGGTGCTTCGGCGTCACCGACGACTATCACTGACGGCTTCCCCCCAGGGAACACCCCACCGACGACCACCCCACCGACCAACCACTCCGCCGACGACCACCCCTCCACGACCACCCCCCCCGACAAGCTCACCGACTGAGTCTATCACGCCCCTGACAAGGGGGCCCATAAACTGTTTCGATGAGGATGACTTCCCGGGCCATGGAGATGTAAGTCCAAGCGCGCAAGAGGAGCTTTCTCAGCTATTCAGCGATATATACCCAGAGGTCGAAACCATCGGACCAGATACTCAAGATGTCACGCTCCACGGGACCGACGAGCACGGCATCAACTACGACTTTTCTGCCGCATGGGTCGATGGCTGCGTTACCACGGTTGACGAACAAGACTTTGGATTTCCGCTTGGCTCGCCTAGTTTAGTCACCGCATACCTTCTCGTGCGGGAGGACTATACCAAATGTAAGTCATACATACTATGCCCAAACATCATAAGATCACGAGGGAATACACTTTCCAGGTAATTTCCCCGTCTGAACTTCTCTCGACTAATGCTCAAGTCCAGGCAATAACGGCGGCGTCGGTGGCTCGTGCCAGGTTGGATGTCTGCTATACACGTTCACAGGCGCACTCGGGGATCAAAGGGTTGCAACGAATTTCACTGACGGACCGCAGGGTCGAAGGAATTTCACTGTGAATGGACTTAGATCCGGGAACGGGACAGACTCTCGTGTAAACCTCTTACTAGTTTAAAGTCACCGGGTCAGAGGTATTTTCTTCCTCTCGAGGTCTCCTTCTCGGCCGTCTTCCATATATACCTCCAATCCCCCCTCCCGTACCTAAACACAGGGCATGTATGTATATAGACGGACGTCGCGCAAGATCAGATTACGCCTTTTCGCAGCAATATAAATCATTGAATACACCGACGTGAGATTCTGACATTAATGTAATATATTTCAATGAATAGTAAAGAGATAAAATTCATACAAAGCTATATCTTATAGAATTAAAAATAAATAAGTTCAGAGCAGGTGTACATATGATATAACTAAATAAGTAGAGGCCTCTGGTGCCCCGAGGCTGCCCTTGGTGCCGGCGCAACGCCCCATCGTCCCATTAGAAATGAACCAATCTTGGAGACTCGCACGCGGGAAGGCGTTAGATGCATCACCGAAACATCGATCGATGTGTATAATGTTTACTATATCGCCCACTCTCGGTACCCGATGAACTTGACGTTGCAATATTGGCGCCAATACGCCGTACTATGATACTGTCAACACGACCTGCCAAGAGTAAGCTGAATCTGTGCCATGACTCCGCATTGAGTCTGGGACCCCTTTTCGGTAGGTGGCACCTGATAGGGCTCCCAGGTTCAATACAAAAACATACGACGTTCCTGCCTTTAATAGAGGTGTCAAGCCGTCTGCGTGTGTGGTGCATAGTCGACCACCACCGAGGTCTTCAATCGACATTGTTTACGCATATACCAAAAGAATAGCTACGATGAGATTGTTAACACCCATCTACGCGCTCTCTCTGCTGGGAGTGACACTTGCAGGTACTGATATAATTATATCCCATCGCATTTATACTCTGCCGCTGACCTTCTCCTAGATTGTGGTGAGGAAGGGGGTGTTATTATCGTCGCCAATCCAAATTTCCAGATTCTAGATGAACTCGAGGCTTGCAGTACCATTTTTGGCGACATCCTCATTGACCCCGAATTTGTGTATTTCATACTCAACGGTCCGCTGGAGATTACAGGCACCGTGACTGCTCACGACAATAGTATCCTGAAGTTTGTCTCCCTATACAACGTTACGCACCTGGGTGGGTTCTCGTTCGCAAGCCCGCAGATTACAGGGCGAATAGACTTCCCGGTAGTGACAAAAATCGACAACCTGGAGTTTCGGAACATCATCTGGAAGTTCGACGAGGACTATTTAGAGTGGAGTGCCAAGAGTCTTGTCGCAGTCTCCAACTTCAACGTCGAAGCAACTGACTTGAGCGGCTTCTTACCGGATTACATAAGTTACGATGGCAGCTTCTACTACGATGGATTTGAGCAGTTAGCGACAGCCGACAGCATTCGCGTGGTTGACAATCGGGGTATGGATAACGTTGTATTCTCAGGACTCAAGACTATAAGCGGACCCCTGATCCTGGGGAATAACGTCAATCTCTACCGCCCGGCAGGAAAAAGAGATACAGACAGCCGCCTTATTTCCTTCCCTGTGCTAGAGTCCGTCGGAAGTGTGGCCATCTACGATGGTGAGCCCTACAGTGCCCCGCCAGAGGGGAAAATAGATCTACCAGCTCTGGGTCATGTCTTCGGGGATTTTAACGTCACCAATACCGACGGGTTCACTGAGATTTCCGTACCTGTTCTTACAGATATAGACGGGGGGCTGTATATCTTAGGCGACAAGGGACTGAAAAACCTCGACTTTCCGGAGCTGCGAAGGGTCAACCACGTCGTGCTCGATGGAGGCGACAGTTATAGTGGCGGGTTTGAGAAAATCACCTTCCCCGTCCTCGAAGAAGTTGGTTCTTTCCACGTAAACTCCCCGGCGTATGTCTTCGACTGCTCATCGCTTGATCATATCCGAGAAATCGCAAGCAAGTTCTCGTGTTCGAATTCCGAGGGCACTTATAATCCAGACGCACCATCATCAACTAGCGAAATATCAACTCCGACTTCGAGTAGCCCTGAATCTTCGCCAACCAGTGAGCCATCCCAGTCTTACGAAGCTTCCCCCTCCCAACGAGCCATCCACTACCACAGAATCAAGCCCGACGAGCGAACCCAGTCTCACAAGTGAACCAGCAACAACAAATGAGCCCAGCGCCACAGACGGATCAACCCCGACCGATGCAGCCAGTCACACAAGCGCCCTGTAAGTACCAGTTCACCGCAGCCAACAAGCAATCCAGGTACAACCGAAGGCGCAGGTGCTAGTCCCACAAGCGAGAATCCTTCCAATCCATCGGATAGTACACCGGCCACATCAGGCGCTTCGAGTCTGAAGTCACGTTTTAAGATTTTCTCAATGCTGCTGAAGCGCTTGGCGTTGTAACGATTGTGGCCGCCCATAATGTCTACTAGGCTTAACCTAGACAGTAATGATGAAATAATAATATATTTACAACCTGTATTGGATCATGACACCCTTCGCATGCATAACGGCTTGTGGGAACTACAGCAATAAACGAACCCTTGAAGTTCCTCAAGTCAGGCCTGAACATCGTATTCGTTGGTCTTGATGCCTGGTTCGTGGACCTATCTCGGCCCCGAATCGTTAGCGGCGATTCGGCCACATTAGCTCGCTTAGAAAAAGGTGTTGCTTGGCTAACCCACTCCTCAAATCCCCGGGTCTTAGGCGGCTGCCAAGGAAAGCCAAGTCGGAGATGGCCCGGATCGGCGCCTACGCCGAAATAGCCTAGTTATCAACCTAGATAGTAGTAGCTTACCTTCGCAAGTAGTTGCATATAGGTACAGTAGGGAGTAGACAAGGGATAACCCGTTGATCAGCATTGCATGATACACGCACATTGAACAGTTGTCTGTCGTCGAATTGGCATGCCTCTTTTAGTAGGTTGGTTACGCATCCGGACTGATCACGAGTTGTAACGAGTCGGTCCGCGTGTCTATTCCACCACAGATGAGCCTCACCTGCGGGGTAGGCTGACCGTAGCATCCAAGGCAAGGTATACATACCCTTTAAATGAAGAGGAGAGTTTTTGATCAAAAGCAGCGCAATATAATTAAATTAAAAATATTTAATGGATACATGGTCACCTCACTCACGAAGATGGTGCCGGTCTTACACTTGAGATATGTACATAATTACTGAACCGGTGCGACTAGCAGGGTGAGATTTACATGTAGTATGTCATGGACCCTGTACGTGAGGTAGACAAGAGACTCTTACTATTGCGCGAGGGTCTCGAAAGCACCTTCGTGCGGCCATTCTTACTATATACAAAATTCTCTTTTCCTGCGTGTGCCTCTTGATATAGTCTATAAGTGGTATAGGACTTTCAACAGGCCCAAAAATAAAGCGGCGGGAAACACTGAGCCCACTATACAGATACACAGACATCTTTACACATAGCTGTTTATTCACGTGCCAGTCGTCATGTCTCCTTGACAAGCCTATCGCATCACCAGGACGTAAGTCACAGAGGCCTCCCGTGAGCGAAGTTGGTCTCTAAGCGCTGGAGGCGACGAATAACTCGCTAAGAACAATTAACATGTACAATCTTCTATTAAACGATAGATAATTAGGCATTGTCCATTACGATCAAGTGAATTTAGCCTTATCAGGGTCGCAACCCAGTTCGAACGCTAACTACCGTGATGAAAGTCCTCGACCGCATGAAAACCAACAGGATATTCTCGACGTGATGTTTCGACCGATGAAGCGAGGCGCCATGTTAGATATCCACGAAGGAGACTTCAATACCGGGACTTCATCGCAATTACTGAAGTAGTGTGACTGATAACCCAATTACCCAATAACTAAGAGTCAAGTTTGGTTATATAAGTAATACAAGAATTTGTAGGGAATTATAGAAGAGGGAGAGATATAGCTTAGATTCACACACCTTTGTGACCCAGCTACACCCCTTTCTATCAAGATATTCCCTGTACAATAAAGTAATCCTACTACACTCGGATACGTATCAGGCGGCCTAAGCTCCTAGGATTGAGCCTACGGAGTGGTGTTCTAGCAGCACGGCTTAATTCATTACCGGACTCATATTCTACAATCAATACCTCTAAGTATTCAACAACAACTGTGTCAAGACTTATAACGTTGTTGGGGGGGAGGATACTAACACAGTTTTCTGGGCTAGACAATCATATGATTCTTTCGGACTTAGAGTTTCAACTACTTGAATAGGAGAAGCTCATACTAAGCACTTGTTAATCGCTTTATAGAGTATAGGAAGCATACATCGAGACCCCCAACCATATCAGTGAGCATTACCTCCTCCTACAACTCATACTATAAAGCGCAACAACAATGACCTTCATCAAGCCTATAGCAAATCTCTTAGCAAGATCCGGGTAGCTGGCTAGTGTCCATGGCCATCATCGTGATCGTGGCCCTCAGGCAGCCAATCCTCAAATCCATCGTCGAAGAGCCTATCAAGTGCGCGCTGGGGGTACTTAGACTTCATAGCCTTCTCCCATTTTTTGAACTCTGCGTCATTCAAGAGGCATGCATCAAGTGCCTTACGTAGACGTGTCTCCCCCCCACTGCGCATCTGTTGCCCAATGAAGACTATTTCTTGGCGTCGATCTCCCCATTTGTCACCGAAATCACGCAGGATCGCCTCCCTCGCCCTGGGGTTGTCGGGCCATTCACTCTCCGGCATTTCGCAACGCCATACGTCTCCGCCGGAGATAGTGAGCATAACACCTGCTTGGGACCATTCCCCAAACTAAAACCAGTTAGCTATAATATTTAGAAGTAACAAAACCACGAGTCCATACCATTGTGGGCCGAGTTGCCAGCCAGATAAACCCCTTAGATCGTAGAAGAGGGCCAAAAGTCTTGCTGGCGATTTTACTAGCGAGACGCGCTTTTGTATCTAGCTGTGGTTGTGCGTCTTTCATTTCGGTGTCGGATTCATCTTCCCATGACCCGTCAGACTCGTCGTCATCGTTGGCATCGCCGTCTTGCCCTTCAACAATGTATTCCGTCTGGATAACGACAAAGACATCTTTTATCGTTTCCCAAAGTCGCTCAGGGTGAAATGGGCGTCGGGCTCGGTAGACAAAAGTACCGATGCCGTATTCCTCAGTTTCGGGATTGATCTCCTCGGTAAGGCTTCGCAGCCATCCAGAGCTCAAAGCTGCTTTCTCATACGAGAACAGTCGCGTATCAAGGATTTTTCGGAGACTGAAGGAAGATTTGACAGCAGTGATGATCGTGGCACCGGGGTTGAGATTCTGAACCGCACCCTTGACACGATTGACCTCTTCTTTGGGCACTAGGTCGCACTTGTTGATCACAATAACGTCAGCAAATTCTACTTGGTCGACTTGGAGGTCGGATATATTGCGATCGTCCTCCTCTGGGACGTCGTTCTGACGGTCCTTCAGCATATCGACCGTGGCGAAGTCCTGCATAAAGTTGACCGCATCAACAAGGGTGACGCATGTGTCGAGTCGGGCGACTTTGGACAGCCCACCAGCCTTGAGGATCTCTGCCAAGCGCATTCTCTGTTCTTTAGTCATCTCATTCTCGTCGTCTTTTTCAAGATCATGGCCGGCAATGACTGATACCTCAGCGAACCTGTCATGGTCAGTTTATTTGTTCGCTTTTAGATCGTCCACGGGAGTCTTACTCTTCAGAGAATGTCTCGGCGACTTGCATAGGTTCGCTTACTCCCGAACTCTCAATTACCAGGTAATCGACCTGCTTGTCCTCGGCAAGGCGTGCCACTTCCTCAAGGAGATCACCGCGCAGGGTACAGCAAATACACCCGTTCTGCATGGCGACGACCTGTTCCTGCTTGCGAGTGACGTCGTGGGTAGAGAGAAGTGCGGCATCGATGTTTAAGGCACCAACATCGTTGACGATAACACCTATTCGGAGACCATGCTTAGGATCTGTGAGGATCTTCTCTAGGAGTGTCGTTTTCCCAGCACCTAAAAACCCGCTCAGGAGGGTGACGGGAAGACGTTTGTCGCCTTCCTTGGACTCGCTGTCCTTTGGTACTGGAACCATGTTGAGATTCGCGGTAGTCAGCTTTCTGTGTCTGCAGTGAAGTGATGTAGGAAGAAGAAGTCTTTCAGTGAATAAGTGAGTGCACAGCTAGAACATGGGGGAGGAGAAGAAAACCCTGAAAGAAGGTTTCTCTTGAACTTGAAAATTTAATTTAGCAACAACTCACCGGACCACCTGCACCTCCCGAGTCAGCTTATCACCCCGCACACTCGCAGTTTCCCTGGCTATTCTGTTCATAAATGTTGTTTCAATTTCAGAAGGAGGACCTTGGTGGTCTTGAACACTTCTGCTCCTTAGAAATTACCACGCCATCATAGGTCACTTTGCTCACAGCACCCCACAGTTGGGTACATGTTTAATGTGGGGACCTCGACTCGCGAAAGCGCCTGCCAGTCCTATCGAGTTCAGACACCTTGATGGCCTCTGGAAGCCTGCAGAGTCTGGGGGGAGAGGGCAACGCAATCATACCTAAAATAGCACAATCATGACTTCGTACCTAGGTAGCATACCCCCCGTACGTCTTGCAGTAATTAGTACACATGTCCCAGGCATGATTTTTTAACAATCAATTTCAAACATCCTATTATATAGTGAGTTCAGAAGTCACATAATCGGCAGAAGAACAGCTACAGGCAACACACAAAATCACCCATATTCGCTCTCTAGCATAGCTTGACTCCAACCCCCTCTTTTTTCAACACCATGGCATTGCACTCTAAGAA
The DNA here is from genome assembly GCA_003426235.1 of Xylaria polymorpha. Taxonomy (NCBI): domain Eukaryota; kingdom Fungi; phylum Ascomycota; class Sordariomycetes; order Xylariales; family Xylariaceae; genus Xylaria; species Xylaria polymorpha. The sequence continues at coordinate 29,700 of NQIM01000168.1, read as the reverse complement.
AACTCCGCGGAAGAGCTGTTGCGCTGCCCTACTATTATGCCGCGTCACACTACCTAGGTACTACAGGTAACTAAACTACGCGTCGTCAGTATCGCCTTGACATAACAAACTTGATTACATAATTCTTAACCTAAGCATCTTCTACTCTAGAATAAATCCCCCGAGAATTAGTCGCATCATCCAGAGACCATTCTCGTTCTCGATGAGACGGGGATACGTAATGCTAGCCACGATGGAAGAATAACTAACCGGTGAGATAGGAAAGCCAGAGCGGAATGGCAAGGGAAGGGGAAATGACATTGTCAGTTTATGATTCCTTTCTTCCTTTAATTGTCCAGTTCCATCGCAACTAGACGTTCTTCCAGTGTCTCGATCGCCATTTTTGTCATAGGTTGGATGAGGTCATCACGTTCGTCATGCTGTATTGTTCCTGTGTCCTCATCGTCCTCGTGTATGCCGCCCGCAAGCACGTTGTAGACCTCGGCGTCTGCCATAATCCAAGACTCGTAGTTGGGGCCGCTAAGGCTGTCCTCTTGTGGGCAATCGCCTACCGCTTTCCGGAATCGGACGAGCTCTACCACCAGGGGAGTGTATTGATCATAGTCGAAGAATGGAGGCACAGGCTTCTGTTCCTAGCGATACCGGGCCTCCACCAAACATGTAAAGAGCTCGAAAAACACAGATTCCCCCAAGCGACGCGCCCAGTCAAGCTGCTGCTGCACAACCGGGAGCATGTCCCAGAGATCTTTACCTTTGGCACGGGCGTCGATGAAGATCGGCGTCGCAAGCTGGATCATGGGTAGAAATGCCCGACGGAGGCCAGCGGCTGAAAGATCATAGCCAGTGTCCCTGAGGGCGTTTTCGACTTGCTTGTCACGGCGTGTTTGGTGCAAAACTCGATTTTTCTCCCGGTATGTCACTGTCACCCTGTCAGATATGAGCAAAGCAATGAAGACACATAGCGATAGCTTACTTCCTGATTTGGGTACGATTTCCTGCATCTTGTTCGGCCCTGTAGCACTAGCTCGGGGGTACATCTTGTTGTGATGGCGCCGGTGACGACGACAGCGATAGGGAGGCATGGTGCCATGAATGACATTTGACAATAACAGATGGGAATGGGCGAGAATGAATAGGAATGGGTGGGGGTTGGTAGGGGCGAGACGAAATATCTGTAAATGGATGGTGGGAAGGGAATTATCTGCTTGTAGGTTCAGGTCCTTCATTCTCAGGAACTCTATGATTGGTCACGAGTCTTACTTAGCTTAGGTTGCCCCCGTTGCCTAGGAGAACAATAGGTAGGCGTGGCAGTAGTACTTAAAGCAAAGTAGCTGCTTGATCCATTAACCAACGTGGTCTAGTAGTCTGAGAGCACAATACTACCAAGTATCGTGACTCTAAAGCAATGGGTTCGAATCCCATTACAACCAGGTTTGTGGGGAACTGGGGGACAACCAATGCGATCTGCTGACACTAGCCTTGGTACGCTGAGGAGCTCGTCACTTAATTAGAGCAATTGGTTATAGCAGATAACATTGGTAAACTGAGGGATCATACAGCCTTCTAGGCCACTTTTTTATTGATTAAATTATAAAGAGGATTATAAAGATTGTTATAAAATATTTATAATTAACTTAATATATAGCTTTATAATATTAACAAATAAATAATTTAACTATTAAAAAAAATATATTGTTGTTTTATTAAACTACTTTTAATTTAAAAAAAGAGGAGGTCTTAAAACTTTATTCTAGTTAAATAACAGCAACAGAAGCAAGAACAAGAAGGTATGAAGAGGTACGCATCACGTGACATTATCAGATGGAGATCGGTCTCGAGAAAAGAAAAGGAGGGCGCGGAGTGGGGAAGTCAACCTTGAACATTGAATGGGGGGGGCCATTCACTCGGTAACATCCACCCACTGCCCCAGGTCCACTTCGCGGGTCACAGGTTCGTCGCGTCGCGTCGCGTCTTATTTCAGAAGTCCAAGAACAAACCCCACCACGGGCGCCACCTCAAATGCGATATCTACTAACGGAAGTGGTTATTGACGGACATGTTTGTGCTCAGAATCCCAGTCACACCTAAAGCGATGACAGCATCGACGGAAGACCCATGTCGGCCTCGGCTCCCCAGATCCCCAGCGCCTGCTCCTCCGATATAACGTGCATCGCGCCGGAGCCATTCGAACCCAAGCCCCTCATCGCCGACATCCTGCGCACCGGCTTCTGCGTCCCCGACTCGGTCTTGCTCGTCGAGGGCGTCGACATAACGCACACGTCCAAGTCGAAGCGTTGGCGCGCCATCCGTCTGCTGCTCGGAGATGGTGACCTTTGCATCCAGGCCCTGCTCTCTGCCGAGATGCACCGGCTTATCGACCGCGGCGAGATCTCCTTCGGGTCGTACGTCAAGCTGCAGCAGTTTCGCGTGGAGTGGAGGGACATCGCGGATGCCAATGCTGGCGACCCCGGCAAAAGGAAGAACAGGCAGATGGTCTATCTGATTGTTGAAAGTCTGGTCATGGTGGGATGGAACAACACTCTGACCGACCCCTCGATGGCCGAACAGGCAGAAATTGGCCTTGATTACGCCGAGGTGGAAAGTGAAGCCCCCGAAGCGCGTGACAATCTCCCATCCCCGCCACGTTTAAGCGAGCCGGAGAAAGCGCAATCACCTTCTCAAACTGAAGTCGCACAGCCCACGGCCGATGGAGACAGTGGGCCAGCTGATATAGACGACGAGTTCGAAGTCATAGCCATTTCCAAGAACAAGACAGCCATTAACCGGAAGGAAGTAGCAGCGGCCATCGTGAACCACGAGCGGGACGCTGCAGCGAGCCCTGGTAGTCGACCCTGGTTGAGCAACGATCCATCGGGACCTCTGAAGCTAACCACGCTGCGCTCCGTCCCCAACCTCCCGTACAAGCAAAACTGGAGCGTGAACGTCCTCTGCGTGGTATCGGCCATCTCGGACGTCGAACCAGCCGGCATTCCACCTTACACTCAAAGACAGGCTCGACTCACGGACCCGTCAACGGATAAGCAGGTCCTGCTCACCGTCTTTCTCGATCCCCACCTTTTCAACCCGCAGGTCGGCAGCGTTGTTTTGCTATTCGGAGTCAAGAACCACCGCTTCGACGGCGGCAGTCTCAAGAAATACGCAAGCGACCGGACGAAAGCCGGTGAAAACTGGTGGTACGAGAACCCCACGCAATTCACCTCCTGTGATGTTGACGGGTTGCGTCGGTGGTGGACAGAGATAGAAATACAGGCTTAATGCGATATGCAAATCGACAACTTTACGAGCGCGTAGGTCTTTAGTGCTCATGAATCTACAGCTGTTTGGTTTACTTCCACTTTGCATATGGTGATTTCTATACTAATAATAATAATAATGAACTTGTTTGAATTCGCTTGTTATGTAAAACTTAGCTATGTAAAATGATTCGGTAAGCCTAGAAACTCATCGCATCTCTTGAAAGAGAAAAGCCCTAGATAGAACATTACAATGTGTAGTCTACAGTGGGAGTTCTTCCCAAAGCCTTGGTAAGTCAGCCTTGCGTTTAAAGTCAATCATGTGTATATGACGGAAGAGCTGCGCCACGATCGGCTAAACATACAGTTGGACAAAAGGGATAGTAAAAGCGTCCTAGCTATTGGCTGACTGGCTAAACATGATGATTCTAGTACCAAAACTTAGCCGTGATCCATATAATTACCTAAGACAGCGAAAAAGGCCTAGGACAGATCTTAATAAATTTCTAACTCGCATGGCTTTCGATCAATTTCTCCTTTGTGCTGAGACTAGGACAAGCCCTGTCTACGTCGCAACAGACAAATGCGGAAACAAGTCTAATGGGGACGTGGCTATGTCTGATGAATTTCCTCCTCTATCTTAAATCAGGGCTGACTCGGAGGTGCTAGGCACAAAGTGATTTAGACAGTTATCAGTGGTCCAGAAACACTCATTTTCGGCGTCGATCCTCATCTTCCTAGGTAGGTAAGGTAGTTTTCTTCTCGATTTTCTGTCTCACTCGACGTGGTTCAGTTTCCTCGTCTTTTGGTGACCAGCAGAGAACTCGGGGGAGACGGGGTTTTTTACCACTTGATCGTCAATAAAATAATTTCTATTAATAAACTATCTAAGATGGTAATTACTGATAGGTGTTATTAAATGCCCAAGTCGGAAGCCAGGAACAAGCAATATAATTATCGTGCAATAAGTAGAATTTGTCTGATAGAGATATATCAGGAGTATCAATCATTGTAAGTTATACAGGTCTTCGTCTATAGGTACGTACTATTATTTACTTAGTTAGTATGATATGATTAGGCCCGCGGGTCTCGTTCGAATTGCTGGGTAGTGTTTGCCAATTTCGCAGCCTTCATGAGCAAGGCGAACGTGGGTTTGCATGATATGTATGGGCTGGGTGGCAATAGCCCATCCAGGTATGGCAATTCCAAAAACATCAAAGCGATTATCATATATAGCTCCCATATATATCAGAAGGACATTGATTGATGAGAGGTCATGTTTTAACATGCACCGCAACCACCACAGCCCACCCACGGACGCTCTCGACGATGCCTAGATCGTTCTCTATTCGAAAAGCCACTTCCTCCGCCGTGACCGACATTCTCGCGCCGCTATTTTCTCGTTCCCGCCCCTTCTGTGCTGCGGTTTGTGTAGTGCTATCTCTCCCTGGGAATGATTCCACATCCGCCTGCACAGTCTTAGTTGCGAATGTGGATGTACTGCTAGATGCACTGCCTTTTCTACCCCAGAACCATCCCTTCTTTTGGCTTTTCGGCCGGTAAACGCTCCTCGACGGTTGCCTGTACGGGTGTTTGAAGATAGGCAGGCTCCGCTGGGGGCCGTAGATGGCGCGCTAGTCGATGTGCCATATCCTCGTCTCTCCACCACAGCATGTTTTGTGCCTGTGATGGATCAGTACTCGACGTAGAATCACCAAATCGCCCCCAGTCGCTGAACTCCCGGCCAGACCAGTCTTGGCTGGTACTCGCGCCCTGGTTAGAGTCGCGTGCAGCTGTTGATTTCTTCTCGTCGTGGCTTGAGTTTATGTTCACGCGGACCACCCGACATATTTCACCCCGCTGGCGCATCTCTTCCATGCCACTGAGGACAGCATTTTGGGCCACGGCAGTCTCGGGGACGAGTGTCAAATGGGAAAGCTTAGGAGTGTTATGCAGTCCGCCCAGATATGATAAAAAGTCATCAACTTCAGGTAATAGAAGGTCTAGTAGAGAAGCGTCATCAAGTGATTGCTGGACTGAGTGGGCTTCTCGGTTCATTCGAATGCGATTTGGCAACGATGTAAGATGTTGCTGTAGATGGGAAGTAAACGAGGTTTCCTGTGAGCTGTGTGGAGCCGAGACGTGGTCACCGGCATACACACTATACGGAGGTGGAAGCTCCTCGTCAGTATTTCGTTTGGAGTCCATGTTGATGTTGCTTGATTTCAAAGCCCAAAGGAATGGAAGAGTCTCAACGCCAAAGGCTATTAGGTCGTAGGAGGTCTTGGACCTTAGGTTTTGGGTCTAACGCCCAAAGTCCAAAGTCCAACGACTAGGTTGTCAACGAGCGGAGGCTGTAGTGCTCCGCCTCTATCCAGGGATGAGTGGTACCACCGCACCTCGCCGAGTAGGTAGGTACAGTCAGTACCTGGAGAGGTTTAGGTTAGCGTGTGGGGAAGATGGAAACCAACTGGCAGAAAGATTCCAGAAGACTTCCTCAAAGGGACTTCGGTCAATTGAAATGAAGTCGTGGTGTGACCCAAGTGGAGTGATTTGGACTTCACAGCCACCCACCAAGAAGGAATTTGGGGGGAGGGGGATTTGTTTGCGGGTGGGCCATTGCTGCAAGACATCAGTAGCTCCCCCGTAGCAGACCCTGCATTTGGTACACATAGGTATGACATAGGGACATAGTATACATACCTCTGGCTGTTTTTTGATCGGTTAAGGATCCGTCAGCAATGCACCTCACTACCTAGGTACTGTACTACTATTCTACTGCACCTAAAGTACCTAAGGTAGGTAGTATATCTACTTACCTTAGGTAGTCTACGAATTAACCCACGCTAGGTATAATAAGTAAAAGTTCCATCTATCTCACTAACAGAGTTCAACTAACATTCAGCCTTGCATTCAGCCGTGGATGCTAACGGGTTCAGCAGGGAGCACCTAGCCGACATAGCCGAGCTGGACCGCAACAAGTAAGGTAAGAATGACTGCTGCTAGGCGAACTGGCTCGGTGTTGTTTTCGTTCTGGTGAATTCGTGAATTCATGGAATGGCCAGACGAAGGGGCACGTGGCGCCGTATTTATCCTTCTATTTTGGCGATTGGAAATTGGAAGCTCAAGATGCCTGCATTGGCGCGCGCCACGCTGCAATGTTGACTCGAGCTGGTGTGCGACAGAAACACGATACCTACTGTACTACCTCCTATACTTACGCATGCAGCATCTAGATTGCCTGTTTGCACATTCAAGCCCGGCGTGCAACTCGCACAGACATCATATGATTCGACGTGGTAGTCAGTCAGTAACAAAGGTGGTAAACGGTGGCACATAATACCGACGATCAATTGATCAATCAATCGATCACAGGGATAGAGGTCGGGTGACTCCCTGATTGTGGCTTAACAGCAAGATGCCACCGGTTTAGGTCTAGTGTACAGTGTGGCTCATTCCCTCCTCACTGTTGCAATGTGCTATAGATGCCTGATGCGATTGGCTCCGGGCGCCGTATCGATCATTTTCAGCGGCCCCGATAGACCGGCTCGCCGTCCGGGACCCATTCATTTCCAAGCGGCTTACAGTGTCCCATACGGCGTATTGCAGGAATCTGCAGCTACTAACCAAGCCGGGCCCGTTAATAGAGTGGTTATAATGGCGCAAGGTGATTCAAGAAAGCCCAACCAAGGAGTAAAAAAACAGGGTGGGCACTTGCCTACAGTTTACTCCTAGTTTGTGCTTATTTTATTATCTTGGACCTACTGTACTGTAGGTATAGGAGTCTACTGGAGGCTAAGCGGGATGACTCGGTGTCCGGCTAGGAAAGCTGAACCGATGCCCGTTTTACCAGCCCAATGTGTCAACCCAATCTCACAGGCCTCTTAGGTAATCCCTGATTGTTGCCAAGCTCCGTGAGTCTGCTGTGTCGCGCTGATCCAAGACAATTAATGCCTATCGAATAGGCCCGTCTTATAATGCATTTGTTCAGCCACCTACTAGTACTGTACTTACCGTGACCTAGCACAGCCTCACTGCTTCCTTCAGGTTTGCAGGAAACTTTCGGTCGCCATGCAGTCCTTTCATGGGCAGATTTATCCTTTGAAACCTTCTATAAATAAGGAGCTACCTCCTCCCGGAAAATCAAAGTTCGTGTAATAACTTGGAACCCCTCTCTCCAACCCACGTTGCATAACTGCTATTATCGTACCTTGACGATAGCTGAATTATCAAACTTGATTCATTGCCCTCAACTTCATCTCATACTCTACCTATAACGGAGAGAGACCTCTCCATTATCAGACACCAACTACCTGATTCGCCTCATTCTTCTGCCACATCGCCAACATGTCGTACAAAATCGCTGCACCAGATGAGGTAAGATATTCGGATTTTCCAACATCTCGTTTCAGCTTCTCCGAGGAGAGAAAGGGACCAGATTGCCCGTGTTTGGCCCCCGCATCTACAAATCTACAAATGTGACAACGGAGAACAACTACTAACGTTTGAAACCGAAAGTACCTTGCCATCACTGGCATGAACATCAAAAATGTACTCATCACCAAAACTGCATGGGTGTGGCCTTTCCAAAGGTGCACTCGCTTCTCCGTACAACCCCACGATTATGCTATGAACCTGCAAGGTAAGCTACTCTACTCCGCACTCCAATCGGGGGTTTGGGGAACTCCCAGCTGACCAAGCAGCAGCGATGACGAAGGAGAAGCTGCAGTTCTTGCTTCCAGTAGTATTTACTATCGGCCCGTAAGTCATAAGTGCTTTCGCCAGTCGACGCACATATGGAATGCTTACCGTTTGAAGTGATGTCAATGCGCGTGGCGCCAATTCCAGGTTTGGAGCCGATGCCAATTCCGGGGACCAGCATGCCGGCGACGAGGACCGTGGCGATGCCCTCATGAAGTACGCCATGCTCCTAGCAGACTCGTCGGAGAAGGAGAAAGGGACACAATACCTCGAGAATATCGTCAAGGGCATCATCGAGGGTGAGACCCGAGTGCTGGTTTCGAGCATGACGATGGAGGAGATCTTCACCGAGCGAGAGGAATTCAAGCGCCGCATCTTCCGCAACATCCAGGGAGAGCTGGACCAATTCGGCCTGAAGATTTACAACGCCAACGTGAAGGAGCTCAAAGATGCCGTCGGATCTACGTACTTCCAATCGTTGTCACAGAAGGCCCACGAGGGTGCCACCAACCAGGCTCGTATCGATGTGGCAGACGCCCAGCTGCGAGGAAACGTCGGTGAAGCCGACAGACGCGGCCACCAGGAGCGACAAATCGCCAAGATCAACGCCGAGACAGCGGTACAGAAGACTGACCGAGACATCGAGCGTGCCACGGCCGAAGCCAACTTGGCCACGCAGAAGACAAACCTTAACCGAGACGTGGAGATTGCCCGCATCCAAGCGACTCGTGCGACCGAGTCTCGGGACGAAGACTTGAAGAAGGACGTTGAGGTCAAGCGTGCCGCCGCCGAGCTCGAGCGTCTGCGTGCCTCCGACGTCGTCAAGGCCACCATCGCCCGCGAGGCGAAGCAGCAGGCCGCCGACGCGAGCGCGTACGAGATCGAGGCCGCCGCGAAAGCGGAGTTCGAGAAGGCCAACATGGTGGCCGACGCCAACCTGCAGAAACAGCTCAGAGATGCCGAGGGTATCACAGCCATGGCCGACGCCTACGCCAAGCTCGGCCAGGCCTTCGGCGGGCCCGACAACCTCCTGCGATACATGATGATCGAGAAGGGCACGTATGTCGCGCTCGCCAAGGCCAATGCTGCGGCCGTGCAGGGCTTGCAGCCCAAGATCAGCGTCTGGAACACGGGCGCCGAGGCCGGTGGAAGCGCCGGTGGAAGCGGCGGCCAGGATAGCGCCGCCACCATGCGCAACGTTTACCAGCTTCTCCCGCCCCTGATGTCCACGATCCACGACCAGACTGGCATCACCCTCCCCGAGTGGCAGTTTGGAAAGCTCCCGAACGGCGGCAACGAGGTGGCTCGACGGGATGGTGCTGACGGCCCTGCGAGCACCGAGCGTCGGAACAGATGATCGGTGTTATTGCCATTAACGAGTCCTTGACATGTACGGAGACCAAAAGACGAAAAATTGGGGCTCATGAATGTTTTCCTTTTGTGGTCGACTGGGTTCCTTATTCTCCCAACGGATCTTTTTTTTTGCATAGACGGTGTTTAGGCGGTCCAGCAACTTGAGATTCCAAGGCGTTAGACTGATTGATATCATACCCCGTAGTACTACTATACCAATGAATTTTTCTTTGTTACATAGAATACGTGCGATATTCCCAAGGGTCTAGTTGCTTTATGTAGAAACTTGAAGGAATTGATGGCCATTATTTGATGGCCATTATTGAGACAATAATAACTCTTCTGGCATATTGATGCTGTAACTCAGCAACGTACATCTACTTAGGAGTTGCATGTGTACCCAATGTAAGCTTGGAGAAAAGTGGAGGGCAAAAGATTCCCTATTGGCATTGTGTCATTACATGAAGCCCAGCATACGATACTTAAGGCCAAGATTGGTGAGCTATCTGTTACCGAGATCTACCATTAATTATCTCGTCGACATTCGTATAGTCTCTAGAGTTTAAGATTACTAACAGACTTGGTTACTATTGATCTTATCTGCGCCCGTGAAACCGGTATTGTGCCAACTTGAGCTAACACCTGGGCTAGAAACACAATGCATCGGTCAATATTGGTAGATTGGATAAGTCTGTCAAGTGTCTCATAGTTATAGAAGTTAATTAAGTTGATTTTATAAATATCGTCTACTTTTAATCTATACTTTATTGTTATTGCTGGCTAAACCGCGGTATCGATAATAGATAGGGCATGAATATAAATGAACAATTCTTTGCGAAGACCTCTGCTACATCCTTTATTGCTGTTCAGTATATAGTTACTAGAGAACCATTCCTATTATTGGCTCGCCGTACGGTACATGCTGAATTTTGTGAATATCTAACAACCGATCTGTTTTCTGGGCCCCAACACCTTTCAATCCCAGCTCCGTCGACTTTTGTAATACTTACGCCTGTTGGCCTAAAATAAATATCCAGCGCCCTGTGCAACAAATCGTTCGAATAAAACCTGTAACATAAAGTTGTTTCCCCGGGCTTTAGTAAACATAACGGCGAAAAAAATCGTTCTCTTAAGTTTTAAACGCTAGCAAATAGTCGTATATTAGGGACCGAACCGCGTGTGGCTACAATAGGGGTGGAGGCAGCCATGTGAGTAGTCCATATTTACTCCTGTAACCTTTCATAGCTGAGCTGTTCATGTCGCCCCCTTCTAACCAAATGCACACCTAGTAAAGTACATAGTCTACCCATTAGATCTTGTTTAACACATATTGGGATCTTCAATCTAGGCGGGCTACCAAGTGAGGGGGTAAGCTAAAGTGAGAGCAAGCGCCAGGCATCAACGCATGGTGCGCGGGCGACTAGGTCGGGCGAACATCTTATCCCAAGTTTGAGCGCAACATTTGTCCTGCACAAGATGATCAGATGTTTACACTGAATCTTCAAGTCTGTGACGACATCAAAATCGTAACTAAGACGTCATGCAACAACTGATTGCCTGCTCCCAAGATGCCGTCGGCTTTGGAGAACCGGACACAGTTGTCCTCAGAAACTATAATTACCTCCTTCCAGAAGACTGTCTACCGCTACCGCAGGTGCGCCGAGGCATTACGGATCCCAAGTACGGATATCGCTATAAGCTGCTATGGGACGGCATAATGTCCTTTTATTTGAAATTCTATGCCGCGATATTCTGGTCGCGCTGGTTGTGATATCGAATGGGCCGTTATTTGTTGATATTCGCCGAATAGTATCTGTCATGGATGGACGCCACGAGTTACAGACTGCAAGTGATGGCATGCATCTTCAGTTCTACATTCCCGCTGTCACAGCCAGTTAGTTTGTCATGTTTTATATTCTTGATGGTGGCTAACTCGTACTTTTATGTAAAGACCAAAGTCCGTTTATTTGGCCAACAATCGGCAAAGCGTATCACATTCCCACTTCAGTAGGTCTGTCTGAATCAGATTTAGCGCTGGCAGCGCTCTGGCTGAAAGATTGCATCATGGGCACTGGCAAGCACCAGAACTGTGGCAGGACCGCAGAACCTCCCCTCTTGCCTACTAGGGTAATAGATGTTGGATCCTCCGATGCGGACGCCCATTTACACCTATCGCACACTGGAGAAAAGAGCCACTATGTTGCACTCAGTCACTGTTGGGGCGGCGTAGTCTCGATAATGAGTACTACATCTACAGTGCCTAAGTTCGCGAAGGCGCTCCCATCCGAGATGCCGAAGACCTTTGCTGATGCTATCGCCCTGACCAGAGCTCTGTGGACCAGATGTATTCTCAGGCACTCTTCACCATCAGTGCGGATGCCGCTGAAGACAGTTTTTCCGGGTTTCTCGAACCGCCAGCGAGGAATGTTCAAAAAGCCTCCGTTGTTATCTGTGAGCTTCCATCCACGGAAGCTGCTTCACAAGTCGCTGTTTACGTACGACGAAGAGGCGAGCTAGCGTTTCAACTTCCCTACCATGATTTCAACCCTGATAAGCCCCGGGAATACCCTTACACTGGAAAAGACTTTATTGTACGCAGCAAACTCTCTACGAGGGCCTGGGCGTTCCAGGAGAGACTCCTATCTACACGCACACTGCACTTCGGCCCCAGTGAAATGGCCTGGGAGTGCCGTGGGATTTGTGCTTGCGAATGATCCACAACAAACGAGCGAACCAGCCGCACTACGAGCCTGTTGAAAGGCTTCTTAGCTCTGCAACCAACCCGCACACTTAGTGAGGGGTCGACTCACAGCACTCTGCGCAATCTCGATAACGCCTGGCAAAGAGACATTGTAGAAGAGTACACGCAGCTAGACATGACTAAGGAAATAGATCGCCTGTCCGGCATTGCCGGTTTAGCTACAAGGGCGCTGACCTTGTGGGTTGGAGACCAGTATATGGCTGGGATGTGGCGCAGCACCATCAAAGCAGGCCTCTCGTGGTACACTTTGCCTGGGCGCCCGAGTCGTCGTCTCCCAAGTGAATATACCTTACCAACGTGGTCTTGGGTATCAGTAACCGGGCAAATAAAGCACGCGCGAGTCGCTGGCGTTCCACTTGATGCGTCTCTGATGGAAGTTCTTGATGTGCAATATACAGCCGACGCCAGCTCACCGATCGCAGCTGGACCCCAGACGCCTGCGTCGCTTTTGGTTTCTGGGTACCCAGTACCCATGGATAGTGTATGGTACCAGCACTACAGGGATAAAACCATAGACTGTACACGGGAAATTCATCGGTCCTGCTATCGAATTAAGTGGCCTTCGAATGTAGCTTTGCCGAATAATTATGTTGCCATGATGGACGTACATAAAACCGATGCCCCCTACAACGAGAGCATTAAATTCGATTGATTGGATGACATAGAACTAGAGAGTATGGACTTGATCATGCTTCTTACGGCTCTGTCTAAGGGAGTGGCCTATGGATTGCTTTTGAATCGGCGTTCTGCTAACGGGCACATCCCTGAATACGAGAGGGTAGGCTTTGTTAATGGACAGGACGTGATGGGAGAGATCACAAAGTGGACTTCATCCTGGATGGCCACACGGGAGATAAAACCAGAACCAGTCACTGCTCCTTTGTTTATGGAAGCCTGGGAGCCTGATGAGCATGAGGGAATAGACACTATCCTCGAGGAGGTTAGCATTAGCAAAAGCATCATGAAAATTTGGTAACCTGAGAGTCGATATAGCCCAATAGATAATTACATTGTTGAATGTCTTGGTTATAAATAGGGAAAGCCATCAATAGTTCCACTATGATACTTTAATATCAAAACACCTTGCCTTCGTATTATTTATAGAATTTATTCACAAAAAGAAATTCTATTATTGAGTAGGTACCTATACGACCCCACCTTCTCTTCCTTATATCTTGCTACAGTAGGCACTAGGTCTTAGATGCCTTCATCGGCAACTATCGTAGTTATTATACGAAGGTTCGAGGGACAATAAGGTTCTTAGTGGTATCTCCCACGATAGATTCCAGGTCAAATTACTCCGTAAGGTTCACGGTAAGACTATGCGTAATGCCTTCCGTACCTATCCGAGGGTGGTACTTGCCGACTAACGGGGGGGGTGAAAGGTGGGGGGTACATGAGGTCCGGCGTTATTGGGTCGGCCCACTGTGCGGCGGCATTCGGCGGGGTGTAAGCTATAACAACAACAGCTATCTAAATTATTTTTCCCTTCCAACAATCCATCGCGTCGGCTTCAGTATCTCCAAAACCGAATCGTCCGCCGACATGCACTCGCTGGTGCAGCCCAATTCTTGGGTAGCTCTCCGACTTCCGTCTGGCAATTTGCGAGTACTTCAAGTAGCGCCAAATACGTATGATTGAATATTCTGTCTTCGTGCTGGCCTCGCAGGTTTTCCGAGACCTCTGCTGATATTGCTTCATCTCCAGCACCATATCTTTAGGAAAATATGGGTCCTTCCCCACGAACCTCATTATCCAGCGCCCGTACCACCTCACCTACGAGCTGCAAGACAGACAGCCGAATGAGAATTTCAACCGACTCCGCATTGTGCCGTCCGATGAACTCTATGCCGATGTCCTCGCTGAATGTGCAAACATACCTACCTCAGAAGATGCGACACCGGCTCCCGATGCCGAGGGCACCGACAGCGCAACCCCGGCGGGAGTTGAATACTCCCTAGTCGACCCTGATTCCGGTGCCATAGTTGCCACCACAGACGGCTCCGAGATTGACGCCTCAGCGCGCCAGACACTTACGCTAGACGAAATCGAGGCTCTGAAAAAAGACGGTACCGATGCAGGGAGAGCGCTCATCGCGAAACTAATGCTTTCGCACACTGCCATTGATCAGAAAACAGAGTATTCTCTTGCAAAATATAAACTCCTTAAGACGCGCAAATACATACGGCGCTTTTCCGTACTGCCACTAGATGTACCAATGCTCGACTACTGGACCCTCGAGGACAAGGACGCCTCGAAGATAATGGAGATGAGGGAAGAAATGATTGGGCTCTTGGGATGCTGGGCGAACGTCCATTTCGGTGGCACAGATCCGTGCGAGGCACAGCCAACGTCCAAGACAGAACAGGGTGGGGAAGATACGGACATGGAGGAACCCAAACCGGTCCAGACATCGGCGCCTGGTCGTTGGCTTGTGGTGGACGACATAGGCGGTCTTCTTGTCGCCGCTATGGCTGAACGAATGGGAATTCTTTACGCTTCTGAGGCGGATAAGCTGAATCGAGAGCAGAGAGCAACTAAACATTCTACTTCTAAGCAAGGGAGCTCAAACGTTGGACAACAGCCGCTACGAAAAGACGAAGAGGGTTCTACTCAACCCCCCGTGAAGCAGAATGACAACTCCGAGGTGAAGCCAGATTCCGGGGAAGTGACTTTACCAAAGTCACCCCAAGCATCACACAAGCGACCCGAGCATGAAAAGCACCGCAGAGACGATGCCGTGCCATATGCGCACGCCAACACCATAACTCACATACATTCGAACGCCCAGCCCAATCTCAGCTTTTTGAGATACTACGACTTCGACACCACGAATCCAACTCACGCGCCGCATCACCCGCTCACCAAGCACCTCATGACCCTATCCTGCTTCAGCTATTGGAACCGGAGCTAGATAACACGTACAACTCTCCGCCCCCCAGCGCTACGCCCGAGGAGATCTACTCATGGAAGACGAATCGCCGGAGCACATACCACCGCAAGCGCAAGCGGTGGGTCAAGGCTCGACACATCATCGACACGACCCGGAAGGGCGAGTTCTCGGGGCTCGTGGTAGCCAGCTCGATGGATCCCATCTCGATCATGCGCTACGCCGTTCCCCTACTAGCGGGCGGCGCCCCTATCGCCATATACTCGCCGTCCGTCGAGCCCTTGACGGAGCTCGCCGACTGCTATAGCATCGGACGGCGTGCTGCGTGGGCCACCAATATGCCCGACGGCTTGGCGGACAAGACTCTCGAGGAACAAGAAAAATGGGCGGGCAACGAGGACTTCCCATTGAATCCGTCGCTCGTGCTCGGCGCCTCGATCCAGACCAGCCGCGTGAGGAAGTGGCAGGTTTTGCCCGGGCGGACACACCCTCTGATGTCGAGCAAGGGCGGCGCCGAGGGGTACGTCTTCACCGCATGGAGAGTCAAACCCGCCGAGGGCAAGGTAGAAGCCAGAGGAAAACTAAGGTCAAGAAAGCGCAAGGTCGATGATCAAGGCGCACCATGATAATTATCTATACACTAGTCTTTTCATAGAAATTGCCCCTCCTATATGACCCCTCCCGTCGAGGGCGTCGGGGTGCACTTTTGGTTTGAACAATAAATATAAATGAATAGATACCCCGTTCGACATGAGGAAGGCGCTCTTTTGATTTTCAACGTAGTCATTTAACTTCGTAGATCGCGACGCAACTCATAAATCACCGTTAGGTTAGCCTAGCATGATGGTCTTGGTCTTGATCTTCTTATTTGATATAAAAGCTCCAGGCTCCTTCCCTCTCTCCCAGCTCTTTCCCATCCTCCCCTTCATTCTACTACAATGACTTGCCCATAAACTTTCTCTTCGTAAAGCTTAACCACCACTTGCTCGGCTTCCCGTCCTCGCTATCTTCATATACCCGCGCTAGTAACCGCGCCGCGAGCTCTTGTCGCACTTGGGATAGGTACTGCCGTAGCTGTTCGGCGTCTTGGCGGTCGCGTGGCGGTTCGTACATCTGTGTGTGGACATATATAGTTAGTTCGTGTATCATCGGGTTGGACAAGTATGAGACCTACCTGGTTCAGGGGGAAGCCCGGGTCGCCGGGTATGGAGAAGTTAAGGTCGAGGGCGGTGTTCATGACCTCCTTGGTGGCGTCGCGGATGCCGTGGGTGGGGCGGATCTTGCCGAGGCACTCGCTGATGAACAGGATGCCGTAGATCAGCAGGCGGTCGGCGGACCCCTGGATCTCGAAGTTGCGGAAGAACGTGTTGGCCCGGAACAGCAGCAGCGCCTCGTCTAGAATGTCGTACGACTCGGTGCCCGACTCGGGCGACTCGTTGGGAGCGAGGGGCGGGTTCGGCGAAGGCAGCACGTACGCCGGCCCCCGCGTCTTGGTGCGGAGTGGGAGGAGCGGGACGTTGCCGATGAGACGTGGGACGTCCTGGTCTTCGTTGAAAAAGGAGTTGTAGGCCTGTGGGTTGCGGTTCGGTTCGTTAGCGGACGGTTCGGGCTGGGTGTTGGGAGCGAGATTTCAATCTATTGGTTGCTGGTGCTGTCCTGTTCAAGCCTTGCACCGGCTTCGGTATATCGTGGGCGTTGGATGTAAGGCACGAAAGTCCCCACACTGAATCATGGATGGCACAGCATACAGCACATGGCTGGGCTCGCCTGGCGCATCCATAGCGAAAATCATACGTACCGGCATCTCAACAATGGTTTGCCCCCCGAGAGATGGCGCTGCTCAACTTTGGGTTCCGGGGTATGTTGAGGCTCTTTGCTATGGTTGGAAGAGCTCGGCTGTGGTTGGTGGAGGGGCTCTCCCAGGATAAGGGTACCTAGATACCTGGCTGAAGGCGAGACAAGACGGGACGGGTGGACGTCACTACGGTAGGTATTGTAGGCTAGGTGTGGGGCGGATAAACCGCGGCTAGCTGCTAGATTCCCTAGGTACTGTATATCTATGTACCTAGGTACCTGCTCTTGAATTCTCGAGGTTGTCTACCTACCTGATATTGGTACCCACCTCCTCGGGTTTGCTGCTGCCTTGCATCATTTGAGAAAATCTCAGCCACGCTAGACTATTGGGGGTGGCACCGCGCCAAGCCCGTCCGTACTGTGTGCATAGTGATCAATAGTTAGTCAAATGTGGCGGTCTATCTATGGCTGGCTGGCTCCTCTGAGTGGAACATTGGGTCCCGCTTGTGTTCCTGTCGCGTTTCGAAGTCACCTGCTCACGCGCAACAGTGGCACCTCACTTACGCCCCGAAAAGGATAAAACGCCTCTCCCCTCCCTTCGCCCCTTCGCTGGCCCCCCTCCCAGTCGCGTCTTTTCTCTCCCCCATGTTCCCCCCGTCAATTACCCCCAACTAATGAATGACCTCCCACACTGCCGCCACTCTACCACCCACCACTCCACCACTCTTGTTGCTCTATTTTACCGCCGACTGCCACCGAGCGTGTCAGGTCGCGTCGCACACTCAAAGCTACACCTATCATTCCGAGCGGCTAGACGTGCAACAGTGGGTTCCCCCTCAAACTCATTGTGGTGAAACCGAGTTCTCTCCTCTCCTGTTTAAAAGCGCTACATCACTGTGCTGGTGAGTTTGATGGGCCATATTCCTTCTATCTGTCATCCTGCTTTGCACAAATCATTGATTGACACTACTAACACCACCACCAGGCGCAGAGAACACCCAGACCGCCACGACCATGAAGGCACTGAGCGAGCCAATATTACAAGGCAAAATGCGCAAGGTCACAAAGGCGACAAAACGCAACAAGTCGCGTTGGCGGCCCATACGCCCGGCAATTGGATCGCTCTATGATGTAATGCACGACCATGCCGGCGTTCCCCTGTTCATACCGTCCACTGTACTGGACAGACCTCCATACGAGGCTACTAGGTTGTCGCTTCGTACAACTACCTCCCCACACAACACCGACCCCTCCTACTTCATTGTCAACCCCAAAGTCAACCCCAAAGTCATCGCCATCATCGCCTCCCCAGCGTTCCCCGAGCATCACCACAGACCGTTGTTTTAATCGGCAAAACTCTTGATATTCTCATGGCTACACGCAAGCCGCTCTCAATGAAAGATACTGCGGAGAAGGATACAGCGATGGCCGCATTACTGTCTGAATTCTACCCTTTCTGCTTCTCGGATCCCTTACCCTACCCCGACCTGGATATTTTATTCGGTTCTTACTATTATCGTGCGGCTGCGAATTGTCAACTCCTATGGCACGATGTGGATCCGAATTCCACCATACTACCTGCGTCGTTCAATTCTGCTACCACCCAGGCAGCAAGCCAGCCGGTTAGCCTTGCGGCTAGCTATTCGATAGGTATGACCGCAAATACCTCGCCGGTCCTGGCCTATATTAGCCGCAGTCATACCGATTACATCCGGAGGAACTTCTTTAGGATTGCGAAGAACCCGAACGGGGGGGCCAACGAACCCGTTGCTCGACTGCAGTCCCGCCGCGCAAAAGCGTTGATACCAAAGAATGCGGATGAGGATCCTTACTTCATCGGTGTTATGATAGCCATGGCTCAGCAGTCGGTGTACACGAACATGAGGAGCGGTACGGGGTTTATACCTCGCGACGTCAAGGTCCGTTTATTGACGGTAGCGGAGGAGGACGATGCCTTCATTGTCTATTCCGCGACAGTGCCTAAGGCTTTGCTTTCTATGTTCCATGAACCAGATACGGCACCAACCGGCAACTCAGAGGTCATAGTCGAACATACTCGTGTTCCAGTCTGGCCCGTTCTGGGGCTCAAAGAGCGGTTAGGCAAGGCTCTTGGGTCGGATATTGTGGGCGACTATGAGGACACCGTGATGGATACCTATGAAGAAGAACTGATGTCGCCAGTTGCTGAGGCCGGCTCAAAGAAGCGAGGACGAGAGGCGCTCTCAGAGGTTTTTAATGGAAGCTTTTGTGAAGACTGCCAGTATCAATCCAATGGCTCTAGCCCGTCAGCCAAGAAGAAACGACGTATTGAGGAAAAGAAGGGCCGGTCTTGTTCGGTGACGGGTCGAAGTAAGGGGTTATTTTGAACCTGATAAGCGTCAAGGGATGTATCCATGATGCGAGAAAATGGATCGTCCAATGACATGGTTGGCGCTCATGTCACAGCCTAGGAGCCGGCGTCTTGCGTTTATAGACTGGCATGGGTTTGGAAGGGGCCGGATATTTGCATTAAGACTGGATGGCACGGTTATCGACTTAGAGACACGCGGCTTATGACATGCTCTCTATGACCTGAACAGCATCAAACCAGGCACGGTAACGGAGGGTTGGGGTGGATGCTTTCGGCATGCAAGCATTATATATAGGCGTTCCATGGCCAGGTGGCCTTCTTCGGTTTGCAAGAGTCGATGCATTCATGTTCTTTTCGACAATAGCTTTTATGTAGCAAGGTTTTGATGTGATACCCCGAATGAATAAACGAATGTTTTTGTCCCATAGTAATATATTGTATCAGATATTGGGTTGAAAATAAGCGGAAATGCCTCCCCTTGTTTGAGATGTTTGCTATTGATTTAAGAAGAGTGCCTCTTACGATGGGTTATTGCCTACCCACCCTTGCATATAGAGGAGATACGTCAGTCTTTGCACTTCTATATACATATTCAATAGTAAATATAACGAGGAATTTCTAACGGGAAATGACGCTGTTAGAGCATATGCTCTTAGGCAGAATTTAATGATCATATTAAAAAGGCGAGAGAAAGAGAAAGAAGTAAGGTCTACACCAAGGCCAGGCTTGGGCTATACTATAGTTTAGGGCGGATCGGAAGTACCATGGCCGGACCGAGGGACTCTCTTGATAACCCTGCCACAATAAGTATCGAGTGGGCTAATGAATAATTCACGGCCGGGAAAAAGAAAATGGTACAAAAAGTTCTCAGACGCCAAAGCTAATATAAGCATGTCTGTCCATCAGCCAAAGAAAGTGAAGATACAACGCTATGTCGTCTAAATAGAGTATTCTCTCATCTCATACTAGCAAGGCAAACTTGATCGGGCAAAGGTAGACTATCCCTGTCTCGATTGATAACCAAATAGTCTAAGGCTACGGCCTGCATTGAGTGAAATTGGTGCGTTGCCCTTATATTAAAACTCGGTAGTCTACGTAGAGCAACAAAAGTCTCTAAGGGATAGATGGTATATACATCGAGGGATAACGATGTGCACTCTTTAGGTAAGGTGGGGTTTACAACTTCCTAACCTGGCGATTGGCGTTGCGGTGCGCGCCTTTGATTGGTCTGTTATCCTAGTCCATCTAGACCTGTTGCTAGCACTAAAGGAGATATAAACCAGAAACATTGACATCGTAGATAGTTAGTGAAGAGAACTATCTAGCGCCACGTTAAAAGCTTTTCATATGTCTCAACCTAATTATGTTCCCCTTCGCAATCAAAGGACGTTTCTTTAAATAAAGCAAGGGCGATATCTTTAAAAAAAAGCTGTGGTCCGTGTAATCTAGTATATTATATAGTGGAAAAACAAATGGTGGCTAACAACTTATTCTTTTTTGTTTACCTCTTACTTATTTCTATTTAAGTCCCTTACTCCTTAGGAGATGTTTCTCATTTGATTAATAATTTTATAATGCGTATTTGCTAAAGTAGGCTGCTGAAACACACGTGCTCGTTGTAGTACTTTAAGTGTAAGGGATGCTTGGGTACCCGGGCGATGTAAACTCTCCACCATTCGTTTGAACTGGTCATATGTTGTTGTTCAATTTACTGGAGACCAAGGATATTGGATAGGATAAGTATAGTTTGCTATGTGGCAAAATTTGAGAAGCCAGCAAAGCCGTATTGTTCTGTTCTATCAATATTGCGCAGCTAATACTGCCCTTGCTTTGGGTATTATACAAACTTATGGTGAAAACGTGTTAGATTGTAGTACGTCGGCGTTATTTAGACCAAATCAGAGTATAAAATAATGTCACTATAGCGTGCCAGTTTATTCTCTGTCCAAATGAAGCCTATACACAACCTTTCTTCCGCCCTCAATTCTAAACCTCCCTTCTATTTCATTGATATTGCCACAGAAACTTCGCAACTCCCTCCTAAACCGGTTGTCGTCTAGACTTCGGTGTGAATCATCAAGTTAAAAGGAACCAACGTTAAATCGACATTATCCGGGCCACAACACGCATCAAGACTACAGCTAAGATATATTCGTTGGAATATAAACCATGGGCGACGAAATAAACCGTTGGGCCCTTGACACATTAGCTACCGAGCCTGGCTGGACCTTCAGCGATGTTATTAAATTGTGCGCCAATTGCCAATTCACCTACAGTTACGAATATTGCCAGTACGTCGAAGAGATACAGGGCTTCATGTGCTTTAATTGTCTGGGGAGAACAGACATAGTTCTTGTCCCATTTTGTTGGGGCACCAGCCATGGACAACACCCAACGCCAAGAGAGTTCGGGGAATTCACACCAACTGTATCGACCATGTTCTGCAATTATTGTTACGAAACAGGTCAATACATGAGTGATTCGACATCTCTCATGGACATGACTTCTCCAAGAGATTGTGCAAGCGTATCGGGTGCACCAATTTCTCGAGAATGCACCCCAGGACCAAAATCTTCCCCTGCACCCGATGTTGAGCAGGAACAGTACGACTCATTAATACTCTTGCAGAATGCCTCAGGGCATCTACCGGAAGGTCACAGAGAACTGTTGTCCCAATGGATAGCTTACTATGGTGGGCAGGGGCGCGGCCTGCCACGTTACTGCATCAACTGCCTACGCCCGAATAATACAAATGTGTCGGAAATAGATCCGTTCTGTCGACCATGCAGAAATGGGGAATTTGCCCTAATTTGGGCCAATTTCAAGATGTGCCGCACCTGCTATCGTGTTGGGCCTTCGGAAGAGTGAATTCACACAACACAATGCCGACTCTGTAGGGCTCAGCATGGTTCATATCGTAAGAATCGATAATTCTAGTACAAGGACAGCACATGACTTGGGGGAATCTTTAGGTGGCTGATGGTTAGTACGGCAGGTTCTTTTCTACCATCGCTACTTATGGTTAATGCTATTTACTTTGTACCCTTATCTATTGTTCATATATTATTTCAATAAAAGATAGACAGCATATAGCTAGCTCAATGTGAACCAACAACTTACGCCTTTCAAGTGTCTAAGTCTTAAGCAGATGCGATTTACCTATTGTCACGTTTTGTTAAATATATTAACTTTTAAACTCGAATGGTGCAATTCATCCAATACTAGCTATGAATTAATTGTTCACTGGCTACCCTTTCAAAATATTCCCTAAGAAGAATTAAAAATGTTTGAAGGATTATGTATAATTACGTATATCAATATAATTATTACCTCGTGACAGTTTAAACGTTTTGATTACATGTTACGGTTGATCGGGTTTAATACCCTGGTTTACGTCCCTTAGATGCTGACTCAACACGTTATATGGTCGAAGGACTTTGCATCAGCTTAATTATTACTTTCAAATTTCACCCTTGGACAAGGCCCTCAGCAACCCCCTTACGTCTTTTTACCGTCAGTTGGATGCCCAGCCTATATCCAGAATTTTTAGCAGAGCATTAGGTTATGCCATTTTGAAATTATGCCTCATCAGTGCAAGACACAGAACAATCTTAACATTTCGAGTTGAAAAGAAGCGGCCGGGGAAAGCATGTTCAGCGTGCCCAAAACCCAGGTAACCGGGGCATCTGGAGACAAAATGGCGAGTTTTTTTTCTTGGCTAAGTCGTCGGCCATCTTGAGAAAGCGATATCCATCAAATGCTGTGAGGTCGGACACGGAAATGACTCCATCGGGATGAGTTGTTGATGTTATTGGGATCCTAATCTGGACGCCCCGAGGTAGGAATAATTACTTGGTTAGAGAGGGTGACATCCTCTAGGAGCACTCAGTGCATCCCAAGTGCGCGTTAATTGATTCAAGACCAGCTCTTTGATTAGTCATTCAGATTAATTTTGAAAAGGAGTAGTTCGCCAGGTTTGATTCGTTGGCCCTCTTTCATGAAGCTGTCCATGAGCTTGAGTCTGGAAAGTGCAGTTTTGGCCATGCCATCCTGACCGAGCACGGTCTTCAGCTCATTCCGTACAGGCTCGATGTACTCCGGATGACGGATGAACACAGAGATCATAAAGAACTTGGGTCACCAGGTCGGCGCATAGAAGTCATCGACAAACTCAACTGCAGAAGCGTCAGGTCGTGCCGCTTGCCATTGGCCACATCAAACGCCCACTGGATCACGTCTTAGTGGTCCAACTTCGTGGTGCTAGACGAGATGGTCTTGGAAATGATCGGCATGATGAGACGGTTGGCCTGATCTATGCGCGGCAAGTTGCGGATCAGATTAGTTCGGGTTGAATTAGATCAGATCGGAAGATCTGATCTGATTCCACCCTACCCTCCGAGACAGTCTGCTGCCGAGAATCGGCGCAGTCGGCGATTTGGGCGAGGCTATTCAGGCATAAAGGCTGAAGTTCGTCCGCCCGTAGAGAGAGCCAGAGATCTACATGCCCCCCTTGGATACATTGAAGATTATTATGCAATATTGGTTATCTTTCCAAACCCTCGATCACAAGCCCTTGTAACACTTTGGAAACGATGCTCCGCGAAATCGATCGCGAAATCCTCCTCACCTCAAGCTACCAAGCTGTGGGTTGCTGATAGAGCTGGGCACAATATCAAGAAAAGAATCTATTGGCTATTGCTTTTACTGCATATCAGTATAAGACGACTATTCTCATAGCGAAGTATGGCATAGGAATAAGTACGAGAGGAGCAACGTAGTAGCGCCGAAAATTAAGGAGAGAAGCATTTCGAATATTCAATTCTAGGTAATTTTGTCATTTTTGGAGTAACTGGACTGTACACATAGAATATTAGTCCTTGGCCTTCCTAATCCATCCTTCGATATAACCCTCCCTTTGCCCTTCTTTTATAGACAGCCTTTGGGGCCCGTGCTTCTGGCCTACCCCTCCTCCTTTTACGAGTGTTGTGATTATCGCCGACCAATGGTCATGGCCTTCACCTCTATAAAGCCACATGCGCCACATCTGTTCCACTTAACCGCACACGTCCTAAATGTCAACTTTAAATCAATTGTATATGGCTAGAGCTACTTAAATTTTTGAAAAGTTTATATGGTTAAATAGATATTTCTTTATGTGATCGAATAGTATACATGCATTCAAAGTCCGACCGGAGCGCGTTAAACCGCAAAGCAAAAAGTCAAAAACCGCGGGGCGAAAGCGTAAGGTCTGATTGGTTAGTTAGAATTGTGGCAGTACTGTGAAAATAGAAAAGACTTAATAATTAATATCAGAGATGTATTTCCCCGTCCTAGCTATAAGCTATAATTGAACTCGTGTTTAGTACGTACAACCATAGGGTCTAGAAAACGTGGTTCCCCTAAGAGCGACAACAGATCAGGCCTGAATCCGTTTGGTGTGCTCAGCTATCCATCCAGGTGTCATACTTTTCTAAGTCTATGCCTAGTGTGCCGTCAACATCTGAAAGGAGCATGTCTTTTAGGCTAAGGCTGATGAGCTTATAGGCAGATATAGCGGCGATCGAAAAGGATAATCCATGCTCTATTCCGAGAGGAGTTCCGAAAGAGTCGTGTATGCCCCCCGGCCGTAATACCAAGTAGCGCTCATCGTTGGGATAGACCGGAACGACTCCCGTTGGACACGCAAATTTCTCGAAATTGTGACCACGGCTGTACTCGTTTTGCCAGTAAAACGTGAAAAGGGTGATGTGCGAGTCGCTCGATCTGTCAGCGCCCACTCTATCAGTACTACCTGGAGATAGCTGGCCAAGGATCCTGTCTGCTTTCGGTTGGCTCCATGCGTGCAAGGCTTGAGGGCGGATTCTCCCAAGCCTTCTTGCTTGTAATCAAGCATACAGAAGACTGGAATCCTCATAGCGAGCAAGACCCGTGGCACTACAGCTTTAAACTGTATCTCCTAACTAAAGGATAAGTTAAGAAGAAAACAAAAATTTAGGCGATGCGCCAAGTCAGGCTTGAACCGGGATCGAACCGGTGGCCTTAGGATCTGCAATCCCACGCTCTAGCCACTGAGCTACCAAGCCGATGTGATATGGTCCAAGATAAACAACATATATATATATGAGTACTACTTAGATAGGCAGATAGATTAACTATTATGTCGAGGGTGTAGGCAGGTACGAAGGACAGTGCACTGTACAGGACCCCGCACAGGTCTTACAATGTCAATTACTCCATTCCATCTACAACCCATTAATTCACATAGGTACTTCAAGTCAATTAAAACAAGGGCTAAACTATGTCGCTCTTAACTAATTTACATAGCTAACAAGAAGTTATGTTTAAGGTGTTCTCTAAAGGCGCCATAGAAAACATTAAGCCATATTCATTAAACACTAAAATAATATGATGCTATAAACACAGAATGAAAAACGAAATATATAAGTAGACAGACTAGCTAATTGTCAATCTTGACCTAACAACAAAGTGTACCTGCCTACACCTGGCCACTTAGCAAAGAGCTAAAACTTAAGATTTTACAAAGAACTGCCCAGCAAAATTAAAGATTTGATATAACAAGGGTCTAGAAGAATATTCGTATTTCAATAATATTCTATGCGTCTAGGGGGGATATGTAGAATTACCTAGGTACTTAGTTTCCCCTATTCAGTCAGGCGGGCGAACAACATCCTTTATGTCTAAATGAGGGCGCCCAAATCTCTAGCTTTGCCGATATCGCACTACTTGTCTCAAAATTTAGGTAGTTTGCGAGAGTGATTAGAATCGGCGGCTTGCCGCTCATATGATTAAATACATGATATCAGGTGACCCAGTTCCTCGTGCGTGTAACATTTGAATCTGAAATCGGGAAGAACAAACGTGTAAGCTCACTTTCTTCTAATATTTATCTCCCTGTATCCTAATGATCATCAGAAACGAACGTTGCCAGAACGGCCGCATACGCAGCAGATAGCGCCATCATCTCCAAGTTAGAAACCTTCCACGCCGCAGTTACAACAAAAGAGAAAATCAGAATGAAGATGGAAACGGTGGTGACTTGATTATCCTTAGATTGGTGTGTTATGATAGCCAGCGGAACTATAAGAAAGACGCCAATAGTCACCACTGTAATAATACGCCCTGCAACTTCTGCTATTAGTATAGTGTTTTGACAACCCCATTTGCGGGGTGTAGTGATCGGCCCTGGCGCTTCAGAATCTTCCTGATTGCTCTTCAAATGTTGCCAATATCGGAAGTCACGTAGATACTTATGCAGGCGCCGCTGGAAGGGATCTGTACGGGATCGAACACCGAGGTCTGTCCTAACAAGTCGCGTGTTGTAAATTTCATACAGGCTCAGTTCTGTCCGCAAGCTAGATTGTCTCTCGTCATGCAAGAGCGAAAATGTCTCCATTGTCATAATGTGGTTGAACGCGATAAGGGCGTCATCTAATATGTTGCCTAATTAGCTAACCGTCCTTCTCAAGTTAATTAATCTTTAGAGACATACCATACTCCTTAAACAGACTACGGAGTTTTAAAACCATCTCGTGTGTGATTGTCTCTTTAATCGGGGGGACATCTGAATCCATTTTGCCATGTCTCAGACCAAGGCGATCTGAGGATGAAGGGTCAAGGCCTAGACCAAGACCAGCCTGGTACATAGTACGATCCAGTGCAGCAATCTCGCCCTCAAGGAAGCGGAGATTAAGGAGGTGAGTAGTTTTGAAGCGCCGGAATCCATGAAGAGTGAGGTTGCTGTCCGCTGTGGCAGTTCGCCAATATTTCATAAAATCCTGCACAATGTCGTCGGGATTTCGTATCGAGGCTGACATAATATTACTGGTATAGAGAGTTTTAGGATTCCATAGCCAATCTATATTTGCCAGTATCTCAAGATCAGGAGTTGCACCCTAGGCACTGGACATATATAAGCTGGAAGGTAAGTGATGTACGTGTACTGTTTAGAAGCTACTGTTCATACAGACTTAAAAGCCACTTCCGAAAGCCAACACTGTATTATAATGTGTATCCTGAATATAAATGCATTTGCCAACCCCTAGTATTTACATGAACTACAAGAACCGCTGGATCTAGACCCAGGCACGGTCAGTGACTTAGGCGTTCTGCAAGTCTTGTAATTCCACCTAACAAGGTGCGTAAAATGCCTCTCCTTTCAAATGAAGGATGATGCGCCAGAGAAACGGAAGGAAATAGATCGCTCAATGATGATTGAGATAATGGGTTGAGTACCTGTTTCTCGTGGCGGACATCCCCGAATTACCAATCTACAGTCCAAAATATGGAGGGTATAATTAGCACTGTGGTGTTGATTGGCACTCCACCCGAAGTGTATAGTAAGGCAGATCTACCAATTATATGGTGTTATCAGAGCACCGGCCGAACTGCAGTTTTATACGGCAAGTAATACATTGCGAATACTAGTGTTGTAGTACCCCATTAGGCATCAATGATCTGTACAGCCCAGCTCGGGTTCTTCCAAAATGCTACTATCTCTCGTAAAATTAGGTCAAGGCAGAATTCGTTATAACAACAACCCAGCTGTATTATAAATTTACAATTAACCAATATTCTTGCTGTGACGGAGCGCCTTCAAAGTCTACAAGGTCTACAAGGCCATAAGATGTGTGTATATTAAGTCTGTCCATATGTGTGAGCCAGTTATGTGGCCTCCGAGGTTTACCCAGTTCGTGGGAGACTCCATGGAGCCTTGCAAATAGCTTCACACTTGGAGGATATGTTCACTGCGCAATTAAAGTACAGGAAGCTACTGAACCGCCTTCTGGACGCAAGCCTAACGTCTTTGTTTTCTCTTTTTATTGTAACCTTTGGAATTCTTAAAGTTCGGGTGAGAAGAACGTATCTCAGGTCTATTGGTCTGTCGCCGCAGTGGTTGACGGGGCTGCTACTTGTGGCAATTTGGCTTGCATTCTAGTTGTTCGAGCAGCATACTGATGCATTTCACGCCACTGCTAGGTGCTGGCGCCTCTGCAAGGGGACTGGTAGGAATACGTGAAGTGCAGTTTACGAGGATAGGCAGTCAATAAATTGCGAACGTGAAGCCACAGAATGGTCGCAATCCCCCTCCAGCTGCATACACTACAGTCACAAGCCAAGCCTCTTTATCTAGCGCCCACTGATCGGCATTTGAAAGCGAAGGTCGATAGGAGTTGAGTTTGTGGTTTCATTCCGATGGCTGCTGACATGACGTCTGTCACATTGTATTAAATCTCAGCCCCAGCTGGTGCTTACGACCTGGTTGTTGAGGGTGGTGTAGGTATAAGGTGGCAGGACATCTCGTGGTGTATATAACGAGGTCTATCTACCTTGCACACACAGCCGAAATAGCTGAATGCGACGCTCTTATGCCCTCCGTTTCATTGATTTCTTGCTTTCAATTCTCATTATCTACCGTCTGGGTCACTTGATCTTCTCACAGCAGCCGATGGCCCTAACCATGACAAACCCTACCGACTATACAGTTGGTTGGATGTGTGCTGTTGGGAAAGAACTTGTTGCAGCTCGGAGTTTTCTCGACGAAACGCATAATACACCCGATCATATGCCTGTCAATGACAACAATTCTTATACACTGGGACGCATTGGAAAACATAACGTTGTCATTGTCTCGTTGCCACACTGGCAGTATGGACTTGTTAGTGCAGCAACTGTTGCTAGAGATATGGTGCGCAGCTTTCACAATGTAAGAATCGGCCTGATGGTAGGTATTGGCGGAGGCGCACCGAGTGCAAAATACGATATTCGTTTAGGCGACATCGTAGTTAGTTCTCCTGGCTATGGGAATGGAGGCGTATTCCAATATGACTACGGACAGACAATCCAAGACGAAAGTTTCAAGACTACAGGATACCTGAATCAGCCACCGCTGTTCATGTTAACGGCGCTTCAAGTGCTAGAGTCTGAATATGAAACTGATGGCCACAGCCTCGATGCCGCCATACAAACGGTCCTGGGAAAGAAGCCGAAATTACGGGCAAAATATTGTCGGCCACATCCTACTACTGACAGATTATACGAGTCTCATTGGAGGCATGCAGGAAGCGATGCAGTCGATTGCGAAGCCGTCTGCGGAAGCCACAACTTGAAAGTCAGACCTGAGCGATCAGATGACGAGGACAATCCAAAGGTTCACTATGGCCTTATAGCCTCCGGGAATCAGCTAATGCAAGACGCTTTGCTTCGCGATAAGCTTTCGGCGGATAAAGATGTAGTGTGCTTTGAGATGGAAGCCGCAGGGCTTAGCGTATACCATAAGCAAAGCAAAGCAAAAACGCGCTTTATTTAACTTTGCTTAATTTGAGCTAATAAATTAGCTTTTTTTTTGTTTAAAGCAAATCTTTTATTTAATTTAATTTAATTAATTAATAAATAAATTAAGTAAGTGGGTTTTAATTTTAATAGCTTTTTTAGCCTTAAGTACCTTTATATACCTTTGTATATATTTAACTGCCTTTGTATGCTTTTATATATATTTAACTGCTTTTATATGCTTTTAAATGYYTTTATATACCTTTGTATATATTCGAGTGCTTTTGTATGCTTTTGTGTGTATTTA